>CM024240.1:82711870-82764800 GCA_013421045.1 Propylea japonica | reverse complement strand
TGTAGTTAGAGCTACGGGGATTCTACTCAAAAACTGAACATAACCTCACTTATTCGATTCAGGCGATTTTAAAGACGGTCAGGGGTGGTGGCGCCACCTAGCGGATGACGCCATGACAGTTTTGTAGCGATCTGTATGAAAAAGTTTCTGGACGGGCACGGGATTTGAACCCGAGAAGTTTGGGTGCGAGTCAAGTCGCATACCACATAGGCTACCGAGGCTATAAGAGTTTGGGGTGTTTGGTGTTATAAAGCGGGCACATCTGAGGGTTCTGACGCATGATTGAAATTATTGTTTGAGATATTGAATGAATATGTGTTTTGCATAGAAGGAATATATGTGTGAAACTCACTTTCATAGTCTAGGTGACCATTTTATTTTCCTACTTGTCAAAATATCAGTTCAAGTAGAATTAGAAGATTTCAGCATTAATTTTCGATTTCTGTTTTTAGAGAATTTATGTTTGAAATTTCATTCTACTAAGAAAAGGGAAAACAATATTATAAATCGGGCGTGAGATGGCCACTCGAGTGAGAATTAGACTGAATCGAACTGAATAAAAATGATTTGGCAACTACAATTACTTCAATAAATGAAAACAATTTCAAGAACATGTATTTTTTATTAACTCAATGTTCAACATCTTTCAATACCTTATTCTTATAGAAGTACATACATTCTAGGATTACATAACTTTCAACAGATGGATTAATTCTACAAAATGCATTTATTAAATCTTCGATCGAAGTTTGTTTGTTGGGGGGATTCCGAATTAAATCTTTGATGATATCCAGAAACTTGTAGTAATAGAATGATATTCGTAGATTTTTCATCATCTCTAGTCGATTGGAAATTAGCAACTGATTCAATTGAGTTATTTTCTTCAAGTCGGCCTCACTGAAATATATGCAGTTTCCACATTTGACAACGCTTGTAACCATACATTCACCAGCGAATCTGATAACTTCGGCTCCACAATCCCTCTGGTCACCATTTTCGATTTGTGTAATAAAGGCATCCCATTGCCAATCGTCAAAGGATATATCACACCCATTACAACTGAGCTTGACTGCGGGTTCAAAATTTCTTGCTGGACTTATGCCACATTCGATGTCTAGAGGGGCGGATTCACAATCTATTTCCAGGTGGAATTGTCTACTCAACAGGTAATGCTTTTCGTTTTCCACAGCAACATCATATTTTTTCAACACGCGATTCAATTCAGCATCAAAAACATTTGCATCTAGTGATAAAACACGTTCATCTTCTGATATGTTGCTATTGTTTTGTGGTGATTGAGACGACTGCATGTTTGCTTAAAATTTGTTTGTAGACTGAATCCAGGAATCGTGTTCTTTACTCATCCCTAACCATCGCACCAGGACCTTATCTCCACGCCTGCGCAATACTTTTTCAACCAAGAAAATATCTGGCTGCTTTGTTTTTTGCAATTCTTCTTGATAGAAAGCGCCCCTTATAGGCCTACCGGTGGAATCTTCAAGCAGGTAACTCGCAGGGTTGGTTAGTTTAACTTTTGTGATTTTGAATAATTCAGTAGTCCATTGGGGGAGATAACCTTTTGTGAAAACGTGTCTAACTTTACTTATACGTACACAACATCACCTTTTTTGAATTTATGGGGTCCAACTATTTTTACGTGACTGTATGCGTATTTATATATGTCATTTTCGTTCTTCGTATTAACATCTCGCGGCTTCATGCCAATAGTTCGATGTTTTTTATTATTATACGCATTCACAACATCTTGCAATATATCGATCCAACGATAGGTTCCCCTTAAACTGAATTCTTTGAATAGAGTCTCCTTTAACGTTCTTATGGCGCGCTCCACTATTGCTGCTTTCTTATCGCTATAAGTATTATAATGATTTATGTGATGAATTTTAACGAGTTCCTGAAATTTTCTGTTGAAAAATTCTTTTCCTTGATCAGATTGCAAGTTGCTAGGTATCCGACCATTATTGTGCCTGAGAATATCGATAAATGCCCGAGTAACTTCTTCACCTGTCTTCCTTTTTAATGCTCTAGCCCATATGAATTTAGAAAAGCAATCAATTACAACGAGAATATATTTATAGCCATCATTACTCGTCGCAAGCCGATCAAGCTGTCCTAAATCCATTTGCCAGATGTCATCCAATCCCTTGATGATAGTTCTTCGTCTAGGAAAATTTTTGCGTGCAGGTCGATGAAGTTCCTTAACAACTTGCGTTATTTCTCTGGAGGGTGACATCTTTGTGGCTTTCAGTATTCAACTTACGATTCAGGGTTTCGATTGAAGCTTTTATTCCTTTTATTTTTCTATCGATATCAAATCTTTCAGTAGCAATTGTTGTTTGATTATGTGTATCTGCTTTGAGACGAAATCAAGTTGTTCATTAAGTTTCTTAAACATTTCAATATTGTTATCATTAGTGTTTTCCAATTCGACTCCAAGTTTTGCACATTTCGTTTCAATAACACCTTTAAACTGAAAAAATACAATACCCAATTTACCTAGGTCTTCAATTATTCTTTTTGCCGTTAAATCAACATAATTCATGTTGGCAGCGTCAGATTTTCTTATAGGCGCATCGACATTACACAATTTATGTCCGGTAAAGTCGTAATCACCATCACTGGTCATGGGAAAACCAGACCGCACCCGTTTCGCTGAGGAGATCCTACGAGATAACGATACCCTACCAAATTTGTCCATTGTTGTAGGTGAAATGATTTTCAGTGCAATAAGCAACACTTAATATATAATTCCCGCTTCGCGCAACTCCTCAACGATTGCTTCGATTTCGTTATCGTTGGATGTGTTGCCTGCTTCTTTTGATGCGTGTAATAAACACAAGCGATCAACTAATTCACTAATATTATCCCAATACCTATACTCTATCGCTTTGTCATTATATTGCATCATCCCCTTTCCAAGCTTCTTTATAATCTTTTTATATTTAAGGCCATTATTTGCTTTTATTTGTTTTGAAGGATTAAACTCCCTCCTATGCACGTTGGTGATGTTTAATATTTGTTTGTAGTTTTCTTCATCTTCTTGACCAAATCCTAAAGGGTCCTTGTTGAATAACAGTTTGAGGAGTCCCTCACTACCAGGAAAATGATGTTTACCATCGATAATAATATCACCACTCTGTGAGTCAAAGTCGATTGAACTATATCCTAGTCTCCACTTAGAGGTGAGATGATCATACTTAGGCCCATATGTGAAATCTATTTGTCTGTTTCTATTTAACGATTGCTGCATAAAGCTCTGAACATTTTGTGGATATCTTTCCAAATATTTATCGAGAATGTCAGAGTTTTGAATTTCATTATAAGCCAATTGGGTAGCACTAGGTTCATCATAATCATCATATGAATCATCATCATAATTCTCTTCTTCAAATGGAATAGCTGTAGTGGAATAGTCTAGCTCTTTTTTGCTAGTTTTTGGTTGTACAACTTTTGAAGATTCAGTTTTGACAGCGACGGGTGATGATTCATGCTTAAATTGTTCTTTTATGTTATCAAGACGTTTCGTAATAGGAAACACCATTCGATTTATAGAATCATCCTCTTCAGAACGACCCAATTTGAATGCCATATATTTTTTCCTTACATCTTTGACGAGTTGTCTTATTTTAAGTTTGCGATTTTGGGTTGACTTGTCGCACGTCATGATGGGAATAAACTGGTTAATTATCCTTTATGCTGATGAATTTATCGAAACCATGTCGATAACGTCCATCATGCAAGTTGCAGTCTTTTACAATCATTAAAAAACCATAATTATCAGCGCTCCAGCATACGGAGCAAATTTCTTTAAATTTTTCATAACTCATATCGGGGGTAATGTGTTCATTGAAAACGTGGCGTAAATTCACATCATCACTTCTGAATATAACAATTATATTTGCATTATCGCGAATCAGATGTTTATTTATTGACACATATGTCTGACAAAGAAAAGCAACATCTATTTTTTATGTCTACCCATAGAGTAATATGACTTGATTTTATCCTGCTTGCTGTTGCATATATCATCAAAGATGAATACAGAATTTTCTTTAGCCTCTGAGGTTTCTATAATATCATCATTTTCCCTATAGCTGTGATAACCTATACCTTGGACGCTCTTTAAAACTTTTTCTAGCAGTTGATATTTAGGTTGATATAAACTTTTCGAGAATATATACACATTTTCAAATCTTAACCCATTAGGATGAAGAAGTAAGGATAGAAGTGCGTTTGATTTTCCACAACCACTAGGACCCACTATTAAAAATCTGCAACTATGTGGAAATAAATCACCATTCCTATTGAATTTTGATTGATCTTCGAAAATATCTAAATTTTCTACAGGTAGAGTACTGTGATGTTGCTCAATTCGCATCTTGATTAGATCTAATAAGTTTCAAGGAGTGTGATGGATAGATATAAAGATAAATACATTTTTTTAAAATATTTTATTGAGAACAACTCTTCTTTTTTTACATGACATCAAAGATAGATGTTGAAATCGAGATTTATTACGGAAAACTGCAGAATCCCAGATACATGATGATGATGATGATACTGGTGATCGTTGTTGCTGTAAGGAGAGCTTTTCAAATTGACTGGTCATGTTTTTACGATCTTCGTAAGAATTAATTGCATCCTTGAGTAGAGCAAGTTCTCGTAAAAATTCATCTATGGTCATCTTTTCTATGTAACTGTTTAATAAGGAATAACATTACAAAGCCAATCGAATAGGTCTTTGCAGTTTGTCATGCTGCACATGCGTGGTACATTTCCATCATGATACATACACAACGGTCGCTGCATTATTAATTTTGGTGGTGGGGGATTGTATTGCTTCAGCTGGTTCAGATCAATAATCATGAGTGGTAGATCCATGTTCAACAAATATTTTCTCTTTTGATTACCCTTTACATATACTTTATCTATACCTGAGAGTAATCTTCTGAAAATGTTACTAACATTGACAAGTTCAACACTACCATAATTATATTTTAAGCCATGATAATTATTTTCCAACCATCTCGCTTGCTTCTGATCCCGCACAGACAAAGATGAAAATTCTACCTCAGGTTTCACTATAAAATGTGCTATTTGATTTCCTTTATTAATGCTTATTTCTTTCGGTTGAAAGTAGCCATTAATAACGAAACCTTGAAAATCTACTACGGCTACTTTCATCTTGTTACTGCTACAGCTCATACTACACTGAATTCTCAAAAGTTCGTTAATTTCCTTACAATTTCACTGAGAGGATGATACTCAATGACGTTGTCGTGAACGATAATACAATACGCTCTGGTGTTGACTGGAAAACCTTTTCTCGCTTCAATCTCCAATTTGACATCCACAGTGGATAATTTAAAAGTTTCGTCTCGTTTAGAGCAATCAATGACAAATAGGAAACGAGACTTGTATTTACCATAATCAAGCACTGCAGTACTTCCTTTTCTACCAGTATAAGTGTTTGCAAATTCGCAATAATTATAATGTGCTTCACTGTAGTCATTTCGATCGAAATTCAGTCGTAGTCTTTCTTGAGGATAATATTCACCATTGAGTAAAACGCGTATATCTGAAATGTCAATATTTTCAAAGTAATTTGGGTCCTTAGCAGGGTTATCTTTTCGATCAGAGTGAAAGCAGCATATGACATATCGAGGACATTCCACAACTGCGCCCGTTTTAATACTCCATAATTCTTGAGTAGCTCCTACAGTAAGAGCAGGAAGTTGATGAACTTCCCATTTTCTAAAGGGGAGCAAGATAGGTTTATCCTTTTTCATCATGGAAAGCAGATTAAGTTTTAGCTCATCGTTTGGGTGGACGTGTTTGACTCTCAACTCTATATCACTGATTGTAATTTGACCTTTCGTCACTCCTGGATTTTCTCCTGTACCAGCGGTAATAATCATAGAATTACTATCGTCGCGAGCTCTGACTAATCGTATCAATTGTTTGCCACATATAACCTTTTGATAATCATTAAATACGTTGAGCAAATGTTTAAGAGGAATACGTATAGCAAATGTACCATCAGCATTTTGTAATGGTTCATTTGGAAAATTCCATCCTGCTTCATATAATTCACTATTATCATCTTTCTCATAGCACAGAAGGCCCCTTATTAATGATACTAGTCCAGGGTCTTTAACAGTTTCCACTTCTGATCCACATAATTCGTAGGTTATCGAGTCAAAAAGAAAAGCTCCATAATTATTTGCCAACTTCAAAGTTCCTGCGCCTGCGGTTTTTTTCAATTGTCCCCTTATAAACAGTGCTGAATCGTACATCAAAAACCATATATCTGGTCGGTTAATAGCAATTTCAATGCTATCATTGTTGTTGAATGATTTTATGAAGGGTAGGTAAGTGCGGTTTTCCACACGAACGATGGAATCATCTCGATCTATCGGTTGATAAATATCAAACGTTCGAGCGGATAACATAGCCAAGCGATTGTAGAATTCTTCTATCTCTCAAGGATATACGTGACTGCTGTTGCTGCTTCTCGGAGGAATGTTTTTGTATTAATGACTTTTTGTTTGGTTGAACCAAGTATTTATTATGATTGTGCTGTAGTTTCAACTGCTGCAGTTTCAACTGCTGCAGTTTCAACTGCTGTTTCAACTGCTGTAGTTTCAACTGCGATAGCGCAGGCTGATGTTGAGGAAAAATCAGGACCATTTCTTCAGTTCTAAGCGAACAATAATCTCTTCGCCCCGAAAATTCACAGAGTTAAAATCCTGATCAAGTATATTCAAGGTGATATTATCAATTGTTCTTCTGTTGCTGCTTACAGGTAGATATATCAAGTGTTGAGGGGTTATGTCTATTGCGTAACCAGGATCGACACCTACTGAGAATTCAAATATTGTGTGGCAAATTTTATCGTTGTAGAAAGAGCCCTGAGCGAGGCTGCAATCGATATGAATACATCGTACAGGTACTATATTGACAGGTAAATCTGAATGATGCTCAACTCCTGCTGGCAAATGTTTTCGAGAAAAACCTAAAAGACTACCCAGAACAATACTTTTAGTGAAATCAATAGATATGGAACGATGAAAAATCTCGCACTTCAAAGTTGTATTGTTAGGTCTCAAGTAAAAGATCTTATCTCTTTCACTAGTCTCGCTCTCTTTAACCAAGTATTTACTTAGATAATTTTCAATATCGGAAATTTCGTATGTACCACTAGGAATATGAAGCTTTCTCTCCTCTCCTCCTTCAGAATAATGCAGATACGTATTCTCTTCAATGTTCGGTATAGAATTATATGAATAAAAGCCAATTAGGGCGATACCATACTGATAACTAGCATCTAACTCGATAGGTGGAACGAAATCAGTTGACAGCGTTGGGTTACGCCCTTTCAATGTGAATACTAGCGACATGACTGAACGGGGATGATGAAAATACATCTATTTAAGCTCTTTTAATTTTTACTAAGCAAAAATTTCAAACACAATTTACCACAATTTGTTGTATTATATGTCTGATATGCATCTCTGTTGTACATAATTTTACTCTTATCACCAACACCAGCTAAGTACTTCACCAATTCCTTTGGTGGTTTAAGATCACCGAAAGAATCAAAGTACTCTACTTTGTTTCCTTTTTTGCTATAGGCTACCCAATGTGTTCCAGGACCGTCCGATGAATCTAAATTAATGATACCACATTCGTGCATTCTGGGTCGCCTTCTTAATAAGTCATCACGCATGAATACACCCCTGAAGTGTGATATTTGTAATTGTTTTGCATAATCGGCCAATTCATAATTGAACAACGCTCTATTAGGTAGCATCAAAGCTAGTTTTTTTGCCTCTTAACATAGAGTCCATATCCATTTTATATTTTTTCACATATAGTCCATGTCCTATTGCTTCCATTGACTTGTTGTGACGCTGCTGTTCAGCCAACTTTCTTGTTGCATTTTTAGCATCAATAAAAGTCTTGACAACAGCGCTTCCGCCACCAAGTAAGCTTCCCAAAGTGCTCAAGCCAGCAAGAATTGGCATCAATGGCAATATGCCACCTGACTTGAATGGAATAATGCGAGGTATTTTGATGTTTTTCTTGCCTCCTGCTTTCTTGATGGCGGCTCGAGCTGCTCTTAGTGCTATTAATGATGACTTTTCCACATCATCAGTGGGATTAGATTTGCTCAACGCCTTTGTTAATGGTGTTATTAAGCCTGTCTTGAACGTCTTCTTTTTTACTTTACACCCCATTCCGAGTTTGCGTTTAACTTTCATTGCGCCGGTAACTATAAGTGCAGCAGTTTTTTCACCAACTGAAGCGTCTTTCGATTTTACACGTTGCCAAGCCTTATCCTCCAGAATTTTATCGGCTCTATGCCTTTCTTTTAGGTTCTTGTTGTGTTGTGAATAAAATATATCATGTTCCCTACAACTTTCGTCGAGAGGGTTAATTCCGTTTTGACCCTCCTGCAAACGTTTTTCTAACTTCGTTCCAGGTCCGCAAAAATTGTATGTAGGTATATGAAGTTCAACAGGCAACTTATTAATGAGTGTATTTAGTAGACCTCCACCCTCTTTAAATGCCAACATACTAATGAGCTTAAAACTAACTGTAAGCACTCATATAACTCATTTACTTAGTGTCAGTCGCCATGCAAGAATCATTTAACGATATAATCGTGAGATGTCTTTTCATCACACTATACTTTTTTAGTACACTTTCATTTTTGGCAATAATTCACTGTTTGAAATCAATGAAAAAAGCACTATGTCCGAGTAGCAAATTTCTATTTGATAAAGAACACGTAAAATGTCTAAGTTGTGGACTAACTCTATTCTGCATGGAAAGTACTAGTAACCTAATGTGTAGTAAAATGAATGAGGAAAGAGAGGACCACATCATAGATGGACGTAGATATTGCTGTCCCCTTAAATGTATTGGTACAGACTCAAGTATAGATGTTGTGGACGGAATGGCTTGTCTTATTTGTGAATCTTTTGGTTCGTGCAGATGTGCATGTCTATTGTATCAGCACATGAGGAATAAAAAGTAAATTAAAAAAAAAAAAAAAAACTTCAGAAAAATATATATTTCTTTACATGTCCCTCACAAATATCTGTCTCACTATATTCATCTCCAGGAAAAATAATAAAAAAATACTCTGAACAAAAATATGTTTATTTACATTTTCCTTACAAATATCAGCACTTATAAACTAGAATAGGATATAAAAAATTGAAAAAAAAGCATGAACACAATAATATTTACAAAAAAAAAAAATCATCATCACTATGTACTTCTAATAGTCTATATCTGTATCCTCATCCCCAGAATCTACAAATCTTTTGTAAAGTGCATTGAGATTATTATTGTTGGGAATTGAATTATGTAGTCTGTCAGAACATTCATCCTTATCATAAATATCGAAAAGAACATTATCAAAGTCAGCATTACACCAAGACGTTCTACTTCTATATAGGTGGTGAAGATTTTCTGGTTTGATATATAAATGAGAATGATCTCGTATGCAGTGAAATTTTGAATTGAACCCCCTTCTTTTCAGTTCTTTTAAAAAAATTTTATAGCAAGTTTTACACATAAACAAATCAAACTTCTTGATGCGATAATAATTCCTCCAAATGCATAATTCGTCATCATCATATACATCGCTCCAATCACGTTTGTCGAGAACAATACTTTGAGCTTTACGGCTAGTGACACTTTTGAAATGAAATAACTCATTTGCTGGATATTGAGGAAGATTTTCTGTAGCAGAAGATGCATCCTCTGATATGTGTTTCCACTTATAAAAACTAAATTTCTTCAAAATTTCAAACGTTATGAGTTCAGGCAAATTTAGACGGAATATGCCAACTATTGAATCGACATTTTCAATAATCGCTTTTATTGCGGATTCTTGAAGATTCAACACGCTACCCTGCTGCAGTGCTTGCTCATTGAATTTGGGAATATTAGACATTCTGAAATAAAATTTTTACTATTGAGGTAGTGTTGGAAATTTTTGCGGTTGTAACGAATAATGACCCCATGGCAGCGTATCAAAAGATGCTGGAATTAGGAATCGTTTATCGTCACGTCCGCTCAATGATATTTTTGATTGTTGTATGGAATAAACGTTGTGCGCAAAGGACCTGATTGTGTTTTGACTTGAAACAAGTTGAGAATTTTGTTTCAGACAATTTACATAGTCGTTGAAAGTTATTTTATTTTTAACGATGTAATTTTTTACTCCTTTTGATTTTTTAGTTACTTTTCCTCCCTGAATCTTAAAACTATACATTTTAGATCTCAAACCTGCAAAATGAGTAATAATTGCACCATTCGCTTCATCTTTCATTAAACCAGGTACCTTTTTATTCACTAAAGGAATGTTGTGCACATTATCTTTGGGATAATCGCTAGTATCAAAATGCGTATGACAATCATTTTTAATTAACTCATAGGGGTTGCAACCACTGATTTCATAAAAAAAGGAATCTGTATCAATGTACATGATTTTGCAACCCCCAGGATTTTGGGGTAGCATATACTTGTAATGAAAATTGTACATGCACACCTTTGATATGTCTAAAATAGCCTGACCTATGTACAGCGGTTTGTTGAACAGGAGCTCATTCTTTTTGAGCTCGATTGCCATCAAATCTTCACCGAAAATTGTTCGACTATGGAATCTTGGAGATGATATCATATTTTTTGCGCCATAACGACCTTCATATGAATTAACCAGACGTACAACCCTGTGCAATCTAATGTTTTCCATCGTTTTACCGAATATTGAATTATTAGCAAACTTGAATTGGTTTTTTCCAAAGGTTGTGGTTGCTTTTGCTCTTAGTTCGGTATTAAGATCGATGTAGGGTTTCAGCCAAGGAGACTGCTGAAATTTCAAAACTTTTTTGATCTTTGTTAATTTCAAACCTAATTCCAAAGCTGTTTTTAAGTGACGGTAATGTATTATATAATCTTTTTTATCGGAAAGTGTGCAAAGTAATTTTGAAAACTTTGCGCCAGGAGGGACGCTATGCTCTGGACACAGAGGTAGATCTTTATGCAGATCATGCAGGTGGTGCGGGTATTCCAGATCCACCTGAAGAATGTATCCCTCAGGAGAATCATCAGGAACGTTACTCACATCTACAGGTGTATCACACCATTCGAAACCTCCAAATGGCAAATATTGACTCATTGCCCAACCATACAAATTATTAACGTCAAGATACAACAAATATGATTCGGGCTTTGATGGGTCATAATTAGTCATCTGGGGATTATTTGCTTCAGATAGTCTGTGCATGCAGCAACTTATTCCTCCGCGTATACCCTGTTCCACAAACATGATCATATCGATATCTTTAAGAATTTGTAGCTTACATTTGGTATAATTCAACATACAGTCCCAGCTGTAACCAGGCATAGTGTAGTACCATGCTGGGTCAAGTTTGTAAGTTTCTAATGCTGTTGCCTAAAATTTTCCATTACGTCAGCGAGCAAAAGTATGTCTGTTTTCATATAAAGGTCGCTATATTCACCTAATGATTTGATATTGAATGTTTGCCAAACGTTTTGAGCATGACGATAGCTTTTCGCATCAATATGTGTGTCGTTCAATTTATTGTGAAATTGCTCTATTGAAGGTAGTGTGGTATCATTTAATTTGTCCCAACCAGTCATGTAATCATAACAAAAAATACCCTTTTTTGTCAGGAGCTCAAATTCTTCATCGAGCAAACTGGCAAATTCTTTTTTTAAATTTTGAAAATTATCAAGAATTAAAGTGGAAGCTAATTCATCCAAACTAGCTCCCATGAATTTGAATGAATCAATGAACCTAAATCTGAGATTGGTTTCCTGATGGTGATATGTGAACGAAATATATTTTTCTTTATTGATTGGTAGCGTTGTGATTTTACCGCGAGATAGAAGGTATTTTACAATATAATTAGCATCATAATTGGTTAAATTGTGAAAAACTACGGGCACAACAAACAGCTTGCGAAAATTAAGGTTACACTGCTGATGTGCCCATCCCCTAAATTCTGATGAAAAATGATCGTGATCCCTTACTATTACGTCCTTATCATTGAACCGTTTTTCACAAATATGACAATGTGTGCCAGCTTCACTTGGAGCATTTGACATTGGTTCAATGTGTTTAATAGAAGAATAAACAAATGAGGCCATTTTATCTATTTCATCAGCAAACCAATTTGAGCAATTCTCACCGCGGAAACTAGCGTAACGTGAAAAACTATCGTTGTATGCACATTTCAAATAATAACCGACACTATATGGTTCATGTTTCTGGTACTTGAATGATTCTTCACTTATTTTCTCATTGCATTGTTTGAGTAATGCCTCAAAGTCTGCATAAAGAATAAATGGGCATTTCTGTTTATAAACAAAATTTCGAAATTCTACATAATCGTAATTTGGAAAAGATACTTTTTGATTATTTAAATTTTTACACATTTCATAATGATCATTCAATTTCACTTGGGATGAAAAATAATTCAAGCACCTATCACATATGAATTTCTTCTCCTTATGTTTGGAGAGTTCAGATGAGAGAAGTCGTGATAGATTCTTAATCCAACAATAATGATAATTAATTTGGGGGTCACTTGCAGATTCCGAATGCTCTACATCTACATCATAGTCGCTCAATTTTGGGTAATATTTGTCTTGAACTAATAATAAATTTACATGATTCTCAAGATTAAACTGTGTGAGTCTTAAAGGTAAAACTTTATAAAATGATCGCTTTTCATTTTCTATCAATTCTAAACCATATACGTTCACCGATATATTGTTCATTTTTTCAAATTTTGCAATTTGGGGTAATTTCACAGGCAGTTCTAAGCCGCTTGTATTGAGTACGGTCGAATAAAAAGGATAGCTCGTAGTACGTTCAGCATTAATTCTTGCTGGATACATTGAACTAACGATGGACCAAAAAAACATGCAGCATCCTTATTCTGTACGTTAATGCATGCTTTTTTCTTAGAAATCTGATCAGGTAGTTTAATGAAAGATGATCCCCCACAATTATTTCCCATTTCAAATTTGTTTATTGCAATTTCTAAATAAATAATTTTGCTTAATGCCCATCCGCTGCCCTTGTTACTCATATCCTCTATGTCAGTTGCAATACGTTCGATTATATGAGTATCAAACCAAACTTTCAAGTCCGTCGGTATATCAATAATTGCATTACGAGTTGTAAAGAATTTACGATCTACTATTTCAACACCATCATGAGCATTAACTTTTACGAAATCAGCACAAAATGTTGAGTTAACCTTCATTATTGACATCTCCCTCAAAATTCTAGAAATTTTGCTTTTAAATAGGTGAAAAACATCTTCCAAAAATGGTCTTACATCTACATGTGTTAAATTTATTGCAAGTTCTGTTCTAACTCTACAGTTATATATAGCATTAATTGTTCGCCATGTCACACGCGATCTATGTCTTTGAATCTGTTCCAGACCTGAACCGGTGTGTTGTTTTGGAAGACAATATTTTACAAAACAACACATTTGTTTCAGTTGAGCAATTTTAGAATATATTTTACGTTTTTCACCTATAGAAAAATTTAATTTATTTAATGCTGTATTGCAGCGATGAATATGATTGTAAATTTGATGTAACCAAGTTTTTGCATTTGAAGGAGAATACGTTTGTTCCATTAATTTCAGTGTTTGATCAATTTTAGATAAAGTACCTTCAAAGTTGTTCATTTTGTTTTTTTTTTCTGATTCAATACACACACATACACAAAGTAAAAATGGAGATGAGGATAATAATATAGTGAATTACCTTAAAATTAGAAGAACTAGCGTCTGATGATTTCGAATGAAGCTGCTGGGTTTGTTTTTCCAGTGTGCACCTCCCCGCGGTATGTTAGATTGTATTTTCCCGAAGATAATTCAAGGGTATGGTCTCGATATCGTTCAACCAATCTCTTGGGTAGAAATGCCACAAAATCTTGGAACTCCAAAAGAACAGATTCCCCAAATTTGGACTTAACCAGTCTACACTTCAGAATCTGGTATTCGATGTTCTTTTCCAATTGTCCAAGCCTCTTCGTTGGTTTTCTGTTCACAACAATTAAAGATGCTTCATTAATTTTGTCTAGGAAATCCATTTCTAAATGAACAAAAAATAAAATTAAAAACATGCTAAAAAAAAATGTGCAGAAAACTTACTTTTCTTTATGTAGCTTGCTGTGATTGAAAATTTTCTTGATATTGTTATTGTGAACGTGTTGTTGCTGCAAAGAGAAAGTAAAAATTTTACATATTGATACATATATAATTTGAAAATTTGAACTTACTTGATGAACACTAACACTGGGCACAGATATCTAACAAACACTTTGAATTGGAATGAATTGTAAACTAAATCTGAACGATATGTTCTTAGCCACAACTGGTTGAAAACTGATGCCCTGAATACCAAATGTTTCAGCTTATATACTGGAAAAAACCATAAATAACACATTGTTGGGATGCCGATCATGTGGTGGATCCCTTTTTGTTTGATATAGCTTGTGTGGTCTAGGTATTTGGAATTCGGAGAATCAGTTTTCAACCAGATTAACAGTTTTTAACCCAAAACTATCTATTGTCACATAAAACCCTTCGAAATAATATTTTTTCTAGCGCAGTTCAGTATTATGCGTTTTTTGTTTTAAATGATATCGTAACTTTTTATGGACCCTTTTTATGGACCCTTTTGTTTGGGATAATAGGTGCGGTCCAGGTACCTAATTCGGAACATCAGTTCTCTCAACCAGATTCATTCTAATCACACCGAAATCTGTTAATTACCATAAATAACCCAACGAACTGAAAAATATTTCATAATGGATCCTAGAAGAGCTTATCTATGAAAGTAACAGGGTCGTAAAACCAAAAGGGTATTAAAACAGGTAGGCCTCACCTATTATCCCAAACAAAAGGGCCCATAAAAAGTTACGATATCATTTAAAACAAAAAACGCATAATACTGAACTGCGCCAGAAAAAATATTATTTCGAAGGGTTTTATGTGACAATAGATAGTTTTGGGTTAAAAACTGTTAATCTGGTTGAAAACTGATTCTCCGAATTCCAAATACCTAGACCACACAAGCTATATCAAACAAAAGGGATGCACCACATGAGCGATATCCCAACACGATATATTGCAAAAGGTCTAAAATGTTGAACTGTCGTCAGAAAAGAATATATTCTTCTGGGTTTTATCCGACAATAGATATTTTTTGTTTAATTCCTATGAATCACATTGGAATACTTAGTTGAAATACGGATTGGCCTGAACTGATATACACAAAAGCACTTGCATATTTCCCTAAAAGATGCTCAAATTAGCATAACCAAATGCGCAAACTGCATATATTTCAGTGAGGCAGACTTGAAGAAAATAACTCAATTGAATCAGTTGCTAATTTCCAATCGACTAGAGATGATGAAAAATCTACGAATATCATTCTATTACTACAAGTTTCTGGATATCATCAAAGATTTAATTCGGAATCCCCCCAACAAACAAACTTCGATCGAAGATTTAATAAATGCATTTTGTAGAATTAATCCATCTGTTGAAAGTTATGTAATCCTAGAATGTATGTACTTCTATAAGAATAAGGTATTGAAAGATGTTGAACATTGAGTTAATAAAAAATACATGTTCTTGAAATTGTTTTCATTTATTGAAGTAATTGTAGTTGCCAAATCATTTTTATTCACTTCGATTCAGTCTAATTCTCACTCGAGTGGCCATCTCACGCCCGATTTATAATATTGTTTTCCCTTTTCTTAGTAGAATGAAATTTCAAACATAAATTCTCTAAAAACAGAAATCGAAAATTAATGCTGAAATCTTCTAATTCTACTTGAACTGATATTTTGACAAGTATGAAAATAAAAATGGTCACCTAGACTATGAAAGTGAGTTTCACACATATATTCCTTCTATGCAAAACACATATTCATTCAATATCTCAAACAATAATTTCAATCATGCGTCAGAACCCTCAGATGTGCCCGCTTTATAACACCAAACACCCCAAACTCTTATAGCCTCGGTAGCCTATGTGGTATACGACTCGACTCGCACCCAAACTTCTCGGGTTCAAATCCCGTGTCCGTCCAGAAACTTTTTCATACAGATCGCTACAAAACTGTCATGGCGTCATCCGCTAGGTGGCGCCACCACCCCTGACCGTCTTTAAAATCGCCTGAATCGAATAAGTGAGGTTATGTTCAGTTTTTGATGTAGAATCCCCGTAGCTCTAACTACTCAAATGTTTCGTTCGGACCTCTGAAATATTGAAAATAAAATTGTTTTGGGTTCTAGAATCAAAATCATTAAATTATTGGCATGTCTAAACATTTTAGATGAATTTAAACGAAAAAAATCAGTGGCAACGAATATTAATATCCTTAGAACAGTGCCATTTCCCTATTTAATACCTACGTCGGTTCGAGTCCCAACTAAGTTTCACTGATTTTTTTCTTTTAAATTCATCTAAAATGTTTAGACATGCCAATAATTTAATCATTTGGATTCTAGAACCCAAAACAATTTTATTTTCAATATTTCAGAGGTTCGAACGAAACATTTGAATGACTGTAGTAACGAAACCGTTTGATATTTTACGATTCTGTTTTCATATTCGTGATTGATAATTCAAGAAGTACAATTGTACAAAATTTCATCCATTTCGAGTGAAATTTTTTCATCGCTGTAGACATGTAAAAAAAAATTTGTGTTCGATTTTTGAAAAAATTTTTTCACAGAAAGTCTCAGAATATTGTGTTCATTCAGAAAACAAAAGTCAATTTGACAACCGCAAAAAAAATTTGGAATATTGCAGTATTCCGCCATTTTGTAATTTTTTTTTCGGAGTTCGTCAACTTTTCTGGATAGAGGACCCAAAAATACTGAGATTTGACCAAAAACCGTTACACCAAGTGTTATACATAACTGGCCACACTCATAAGAATCTTGCTCAAAAATGACGTTTGACACCCTGTATCTCGCTTATGCTTCGAAAACGGGATATATTGTATAATGCAAAAATGATTCTCCCGATGTGTTCTACACGAAAATATATGTTTGTCCAGTTTATGATGAAACACCCTGTATAAAAACAATTCAGTGAAACTTTGTTGGGACACGAACCGACGTAGGTATTAAATAGGGAAATGAGACTGTTCTAAGGATATTAATATTCGTTGCCAGGCAACGGTAGTTCGTAGTTTATAGAGTCAATATGCAAACCTGTGAAAAACTTCAGTATAGGCATATGCGTATAAATAATTTTTGCATACAGAATGAGGAATAAATGTTGATGATGATCGTAAAAAAGTTGAAAATGCAGAAATAGTTCGAAGATACTCAGGTACTACGGCAAAACTTTGAAGAAATAATATTGCTATAGGTCTGAATAATAATCGGTTATATGAATATAGATTTCATTCAGAGGTTTCGACAGATGTTTCATGGATATAAGATTGAATTTCATTGATAATTTCAGATATCATTCTTTTAAAATTTCGTACTGTAGGGACTATGAATAGTTATTTAATCAACTAGGTTATTAAAGACAGCGACTAATGGTCAAGATATTTTAATGCGTGAGCGGAGCGAACGCGTTAATAGTTCGAGACCATTAGTCGCTAGATTAATAACCGTGTTGATTACAAGATTTTTCCGACGATCTCAACATGAATAGTATATAAATTCTTGATTGAAATACATTTCCATTTTGTACAACATGATGACATGATGGAATTTTTATGTTTCTGTGTTCCAGTGGAGTTTTGACATTTCTCGTACTGCTTCTGAATACTTTGTGTACGGTTGCCATGAGCTATTTTGATGAAAATAGCTAGAAAATTGAGCATTAAAATGGGTCATTAATGCTCAATTTAGTACACATTAAAATCACCTTTTATTTCGAGGTCGGCGGAAATAATATTTATAATTAGTAAACTCGTGCGATGGGGTATAGAAATAAATAAGTTTATATTTATACTTTCAAACGTTTTCTTCGAATTAGATATGACATAATTGTAATAATTATTGGTAGGAACATATTCCACACCTGATTCTGTGAAGAATAAATCGAAACAAGAATTATTCTGCCTTAAGCTATTTCAGACCTATGAGTGAATACATATATGCGTAATAAAAATGAAAACATGTATGTTATGATATTGGAATTTAAAATCTATATTCAGACTTTTCATCCTCTGTCTTATAACTGTGTCCGGTATATAAAAGGAGCGAAAGCGTAGCACAGATTTGAGGAGTATACAGGGTGTTTCAGAATAAGGTGCCTTAAATTCAGGATCTTCATCTTTAGATGATTTAATGACATAAAATCCCTATGAACTATAGGTCTCTGACGCATTGTTTCTGAGTGTTGAATTGAAGAAAAAAAATTATTTATTTATTATTTATTATACAGGGTGTTTCATTGGGAAAGGGAAATACTTCACAGGTGCATAGGCGGCACCAAGACGGTTCTAGAGATACCCCATTTATTGGGTCTCACTGTCTTCATAGCCGAGATACAGGGTGTTTTATGAATTTTGCCCGTTTCTTCCTGAGGCCGTACCAAACGAACCACCCGGTATATTTTCTTCATATTTGGCAAATATGTTCCTAATTGAGAGCCCAAACATATCATGCAATAACTGCCTCGAAAATCCAGGTCCGGGTTAACAAAAAATTATGAATCGTTTGAATCCTCGAAACAACACCCTGTACATCGGAATTTTGAAAATCTGTTTTGATATTCGAAAGCACCACTAAAAACTAAACTGAGACGTATCCTTCAAATTTTCGCGCAGAAAGTTTTACTGCACAAATTTTCAAGGTAAAAGTGAAGTTTTTAGAAACTTGGATACCCGAAAGTGGTTTGAAGTGACTTTAACAATAAATTATCAACAATATTGAATCCATAATTATTTCAACATTACTTTACAATTCATTTTCACATTGGTTTTCTTTTTTATAGCTGTATACTTTAAAATCCAGGTCCGGGTTAACGAATATTATGAATCGTTTGAATCCTCGAAACAACACCCTGTACATCGGAATTTTGAAAATCTGTTTTAAAATTCGAAAATACCACTAAAAACTGAGACGTACACTTCAAATTTTCGCGCAGATAGTTTCAATGCACAAATTTTCAACGTAAAAGTGAAGTTTTTTAGAACTTGGATACCTTAAAGTGGTTTGAAGTGATTTTTAACAATGAATTATCCAAATATTGAAATCCATAATTATTATACGTTATGATGCAACTCACTTCTCAATAAATGAAAACTAATGTGGAAATGAATTACAAAGTAATGTTGAAATAATTATGGATTCAATATTATTGATAATTCATTGTTAAAAGTCACTTCAAACCACTTTCAGGTATCTCACTTCACCTTTACGTTGAAAATTTGTGCATTGAAACTATCTGCGCGAAAATTTGAAGTGTACGTCTCAGTTCAGTTTTTAGTGGTATTTTCGAATTTTAAAACAGATTTTCAAAATTCCGATGTACAGGGTGTTGTTTCGAGGATTCAAACGATTCATAATATTCGTTAACCCGGACCTGGATTTTCAAATATACGGCTATAAAAAGGAAAACCAATGTGGAAATGAATTACAAAGTAATGTTGAAATAATTATGGATTCAATATTGTTGATAATTCATTGTTAAAGTCACTTCAAACCACTTTCGGGTATCCAAGTTTCTAAAAACTTCACTTTTACCTTGAAAATTTGTGCAGTAAAACTTTCTGCGCGAAAATTTGAAAGATACGTCTCAGTTTAGTTTTTAGTGGTGCTTTCGAATATCAAAACAGATTTTCAAAATTCCGATGTACAGGGTGTTGTTTCGAGGATTCAAACGATTCATAATTTTTTGTTAACCCGGACCTGGATTTTCGAGGCAGTTATTGCATGATATGTTTGGGCTCTCAATTAGGAACATATTTGCCAAATATGAAGAAAATATACCGGGTGGTTCGTTTGGTACGGCCTCAGGAAGAAACGGGCAAAATTCATAAAACACCCTGTATCTCGGCTATGAAGACAGTGAGACCCAATAAATGGGGTATCTCTAGAACCGTCTTGGTGCCGCCTATGCACCTGTGAAGTATTTCCCTTTCCCAATGAAACACCCTGTATAAATGGATCGAGTTGAGGACGTACCTATAAACTCGAATTACATGAATTATGTACAAGCATACAATTGGCTACAAGAAAAAAAAAGTAATAGATTTGAAATGAAACAGAATGATTATGAGAAAAAAAAAATTAATGTTTTCTATGGTGACCGAAAGAGATGGCACAACACAAACACTCGTTCACAGGTTCTCTACAGTGAGCACTTCCACCTGTCATAACTGTTTTTGAAGGCGTTGACGGACGATGATTGGACAATGTTGTGGGGTAGTCGATTCCAGTTATGAAATATGCGGTTGGGGAGAAAATACTGTCGTTGAGAACACTTGAAGTTTTCACGACTTAGTTTTAGGATGTCACCTCTTAAGTTGTTGGTGTTCAAGGTAAATAGGTTGCGAATTTGCTCACCAAAGTGTCCCAGCATTGCTCTGAATGAGAAAATAAGATCCCCACGCATTCGTCTCTCTTCGAAGGATGTCAACCTCAAGGCAGAAAGTCGATTCTCGTACGACGGTCGGGTGAAGCCATAATGTAATCGAGTGGCCCACCTCTGCGTAAAAGTTGGATTTCTGAAATTATTTTCGACACCTCGCACGATTTCTGTTTGCTTTTTGGTAGGTTATGTGTACTCATCAACATAATTTTTTCAATTCAAAATAATATTCAATTTTCCGTTCAGAATTCTGTCTGAATAAATTTGTTAAAATTCATTTTTAAAATTTGAAATTATTTTCGTAATCATCACATAATGGTATCTTGAGTTTTTAACCTGCGACGAATACTTTTTGAGATGAAGAATGAAATGCTTTTAAGAGAGTTACGAAATTCTTTGATTACTTTCGAAATCGTCTAGACACAGGTTAAGGCGGCCCAGTGCCTTCATTTTCATCACATCACGTTTATTTTCATAATGGGGATATCTCCTAATAAAACTGTTGAACTTTTCTCCGAAAAAAGGCGATATGACTCTCCATTTAATATACTAGGTAAGAAGAAAGGTTCAAACAAATAATCACCTTTTATTCCCATCTACATACATACATTTACAGAAAATTGGTCTTCGTAATGAGTTTCTCTAATCTTTTGTGGAAAAAAAATGAAAATGAGGATACTATGCTGCCATTATCTGTGTCTATAGACGATTTTGTCACAAGTTGAAAAGGTATTATATAGATATGTTTTCAGACTTTTGCGAAATTTGCCCCAAGAGTTCGTGTCATCATTGAGCAGCTAAATATGAAATTCATACCTGCTCGGATTTCTATATTTCAAAATAATCGAAATATAAAATTTCAAATTATTATAACTCGAATGATTTGGCTCATAAAATTAACAGAGGTATTCTGCTCATGCAGCTTCTTGAATATTCTAGTCTCTATCTCCTTCCTTTCGGAATTGAGAATTGTTTTTGACTTAGTATTCAATCCAATCAAGTCAAGTTTGAATCCACTTTCGCCTTTTGATTCAAAACTAACAGACATTTGAGTAAAACTATAGCACGATGTTCACCTGGAAGCAAACCAAAAAAACAGATTTTTTGTTGGGGTTTCGTGCTCCCACGTTATACATAAAATCATACAAATTGATATTTCCGCGTGCAAATTCTATTTTGCTGATACTGAGAATTAAATTATATCATTATTGCTCTAATGTTTTTATTCTCTATTATTAATTAACATATAAAAAAGGTCTTCGAAGCATAGGATATCCAATGCGTATGAAAGAAAGCTCTGTTGTCGAGTGTCACAGTGCAATAACCTTGTCATGTCTAACACAAGTGTTTAAACTGAAGGAAAAATCCAATTCCTTACTTTCCGTGAACAATTATGTGTGTCATTCACTATGCTATCAGGTAACAGAGCTCTGTTTTGAGTGATATCCTATCTTTCAAAGTACCAAGTCATAATAACAAAACCTTTGTCACAATTTATTTTTCGATTTAGCAATACTGGTATATTACCTTATATTAATGATTGAATCATTGCAGATCATCTGCAAAAAACATCCTGATACCGATAACATATATAGCAAAATGGATCTTGATACTGCTTATACAAAAGAAGGTCTGACCGTAAATGGTTCCGGTGGTTCCAGAGATGCTGGTTCATGTAAACTCGGTAAGCTTAAATGTTAAGGTGAAAGAAAAAATAATAGAGTGAATCCTGTTGAACTGTACATACTTCACACAGAGATAGAGGACACTTTGCTGGTTTCAAAAAGACCCCACATGAAAGGTCTCAATCGATTCGTTTGAATTATACAGGGTGATTTCCAGTTTTGGGTCATATTTTCAAAATGCTCTATTGGACGAACGAATAATCACAAATTCATCAAATTTGGTACGTAGGAGGACTGTATCAATCTCCATACAGCTGAGTTAACAGATTATCAGTTTCCAGGACCGGACTCTATTTTTCTGATATTATCGGAATTTATGAAAAAAACACCCTGTGTACTAAATACTCTTCAATGAAGAGTAATAAAATCACGTGGCACACCTACAGATTCAGAGAAAAAAATTGAATATGGGTACTCGGAGATCATTTTTTTTGTACGGTCTAATTCACAAAAAAAACATACCCAAATGTATCAAAAGATGAATATTAATGGTTAAGATCTTCTACGCATTTAAGTATTCCAATATTCAGGGACGGACTCCCATTTCAGATTGGGTTTTTCAATAGATGATAGGTCGAAAGATTCACCCTGAATATGAAACACCCCAAAAAACTGTTACGGGAGACCGAACAACATGAAATAACCTACAAGAAATTTTCATGAAATCGCGAGACACACAAATAGATTTAGAAAAAAATTGAATAATCGTACTCAGAGATAATTTTTTTGGGCGAAGTTTAGTAGAAGAACTATACCGAAATGCATGAAAAGTCGAATATTATCTGGTTATATCCACTCCCCATGAAAGTATTCCATAATCCCTGGATTTCGGTATAGTTCTTCTACTAAACTTCAGCCGCCCAAAAAAATTATCTCTGAGTACGATTATTCAATTTTTTTTTAATCTATTTGTGTGTCTCGCGATTTCATGAAAATTTCTTGTAGGTTATTTTATGTTGTTCGGTCTCCCGTAACAGTTTTTTGGGGTGTTCCATATTCAGGGCGAATCTTTCGACCTATCATCTATTGAAAAACCCAATCTGAAATGGGAGTCCGTCCCTGAATATTGGAATACTTGAATGCGTAGAAGATCTTAACCATTAATATTCATCTTTTGATACATTTGGGTATGTTTTTTTTGTGAATTAGGCCGTACAAAAAAAATTATCCCCGAGTACCCATATTCAATTTTTTTCTCTGAATCTGTAGGTGTGCCACGTGATTTTATTACTCTTTATTGAAGAGTATTTAGTGAAGTTTGAACTGCCATGACAGGTTTATTGACTTTTTCATCTACAGGGTGATTTTCTTTGTAAATTCCGATAATATCAGAAAAATAGAGTCCGGTCCTGGAAACTGACGAAAATTACCTGAATATTGAAATATTTGAATATCGAGAGGATTCAAACTGATAATATTCTCCTGTTTTCAATTTTTGATACATTTGGGTATGGTTTTCCATGTGAATTAGGCCGTCCAAAAAATGTATCTCCGAGTACGCATATTCAATATTTTTTTTCTCTAAATTTGTAGGTGTGCCACATGATTTTATTACTCTTCATTGAAGAGTTTTCAGTGTAGTTTGAACTGTCATGACAGGTTTATTGACTTTTTCATCTTCAGGGTGTTTTTTTTTCATAAATTCCGATAATATCAGAAAAATAGAGTCCGGTCCTGGAAACTGATAATCTGTTAACTCAGCTGTATGGAGATTGATACAGTCCTCCTACGTACCAAATTTGATGAATTTGTGATTATTCATTCGTCCAATAGAGCATTTTGAAAATATGACCCAAAACTGGAAATCACCCTGTATAATTCAAACGAATCGTTTGAGACCTTTCATGTGGGGTCTTTTTGAAACCAGCAAAGTGTCCTCTATCTCTGTGTGAAGTATGTACAGTTCAACAGGATTCACCCTGTATATTCTAAAATTTAATTCAGTAATATTACCAATGTGATTTTCTTTATATGTAAAATTCAAACGAGACCCACGAAGATAACTAGCTGATGAAACTAGAATCAAGAAATTCTTATTTGAGTTTTACAAGTCGAACGAAAATTCGGAAGAAAGGCATCACTAAAAGACTCAACAAATCATGGGGCTCCCACCACAATAATGTGTAATGTATCTTTTTGATATTCTTGACAGTTTATCTTAAAAATATTCCCATAAACTGTAATTTACTTACTGACTCTGATCAACTGATTGTTTTGTAAATCTGGTAACACTTTGTTTACTATTGGACTAAATAAATTGTGCACAATTGACGAATCGGTTATACTCTTTATATGTTGAGTCCATGAAATAATTTTCAGATTTGGAAGAACGATTGCTGTTTCAGCCCAGTTCAATAGTGTGCTATTGGTTGTATTAACATTTTCACCAATAGCACAAGGCTATTATCCTTAAGCAACACGCTTTAATGATTCTCTATGTTCTATGATGAAAATTTTGAGAATTGATTACCGCCGTGAACTGGCATACTGTTCCCAGCAGACTGTTGTCCGAACGCTGTAAACTGAACAGACCGTCCCAGGGGCGGGCTAACGGAAGCCAAAATATACAGGGTGTCCCGGGAAGAATGCGACAAACGGAAACCATGAATCAAGGACATCAAGGAGGACTCGCAACAAGAGGTTTTAATCGTTTGAGTGCCTTCGTTTGGGATATACAGGGTGATATTCATCTTATGGCTGAAATTTAAAAGTTCAATAACTCTCAAACTATTCGACCGAATTATTTCAAATTTGCAAGCTTTGTCACCCTTTACGATTGCCATCTTTCAATACTACAGAAATTGAAGAAATCAGATCCGGACTTGAAAAATTTTGGATTTTTTTTTATTTTCGTGAATATTGAAACACCCTGTAGGTGAACACTATGTTTTTATTTTATTTTCGTGACCACAAAGAATCAATCAATGAGAAAAATTTAAAATCTCTGCTTGGCGCGGTCATACAGGGTGATCCAGAAGTGAGCAAAAAACATTACCTCATGTGTGAAATTTCAAAGTTCAATAATTCTTGAATTATTAGACCGAATTATTTCAAATTTGGGAGTTTTGTCACCCTTTACGATTGTCATCTCTCACCATTTCAGAAATTGAAGAAATCAGATTCGGACTTGAAAAATTTTGGATTTTTTCTATTTTCATGAGTATTGAAACACCCTGTAGGTGAACACTATGGTTTTATTTTATTTTCGTAACCACAAAGAATCAATCAATGAGAAAAATTCAAAATCTCTGCTTGGCACGGTCATACAGGGTGATCAAGAAGTGAGCAAAAAGATTTCTCGAACTATGAAATTTAACTCATAAGTTCATGTTCCTAGATCACTCTGTATGACAGTGCCAAGCAGAGATTTAAAATTTTTCTCATTATATGATTCTTTATGGTTACTGAAATGAAAAAAAAACATAATGTTCACGTACAGGGTGATACACTATCAACAAAAATTGAGAATGTCTGAAATTTTTGTAGTCCGGATCTGATTTATTCAAATTCAGAAATTGTTCGAAATTCGAACATTATTCTTAAAAATATTCGATAATATGGAAAATTCCATTTAAATTATAATGCAATCAAAAGTGGATCACGTCGAGCGAGCCGTCGATCGACCAAAATCTGCTGACTGGATGGAAACAATTGATGCAACAGGGGACTCCGCTAGTGTTCTGATACCATATATGGAAATGTTATTTTTATATCGTCATTAATCGATTTAGTATATAAGTTTAGATTGTAATCAATAAAGCATCATTCGTCTTCAGTTTGATCAATACACCTCTTCGGCAACTGTGGAGTTAAGACATCCCTTGAACTTCTGAGTCTGGTCGTTCAGTTGCCTAAACCTTCAACGCAGGTACTTCAAAAGAAACAACATTTTTTGGTCCTTCGAGCCGGATCGAGAGAAAGGATTTACGACCCTAATCTCGATCAATTCATCAACGCCTGCGGGGAAGCCTTCCAGAGCCAAATCCAGCGCCAGCAGAAGCCCTCCAGAACCAACAACAACATCCGTGAAGAAGCCATCCAGCGCCAAAACCGAGCCCGTGAACAAGCCTTCCGGATCAAAATTTCAACAAGCCAGGGAACACAACGAGTCCACTGGAAAAAACAAGCCCCAAGGATTTACAACCCTTGTTTCAACCAATTCATCAACGCCTGCGAGAAACCCTTCCAGAGCCAAATCCAGCGCCAGCAGAAGCCCTCCAGAGCCAACAACAACATCCGTGAAGAAGCCATCCAGCGCCAAATCCAAGCCAGTGAACAAGCCTTCCGGATCAAAAATTCAACAAGCCAGGGAACACAACGAGTCCACTGGAAAAAACAGAAACCAAGGATTTACAACCCTTGTTTCAACCAATTCATCAACGCCTGCGAGAAACCCTTCCAGAGCCAAATCCAGCGCCAGCAGAAGCCCTCCAGAGCCAACGACAGCATCCGTGAAGAAGCCATCCAGCGCCAAATCCGAGCCAGTGAACTAGCCTTCCGGAAAATCAACAACCAACATGGAAGAAAAATTGGGAGAACAAAAAACTATTGGCCAAGACCTGAGCAAAATATTATCTTCACTCAAGAAAGACGGGTCTGCACGAAAAACAGAAGAATACTTCAAGAAGAAATACATGGCCGCCACAGATCTACTGAATAATTTTCAAGAAAATCACAACGAACTCCGGAAAACCCTTGATGAAGATCATTCCTACTTCAAACAAGATTTACATGGTCAGATATCCAAATGCTACCAAGAAATCAAAAACTATATCAATACATGGCAGAAGTCCACTCCGATGTCAGAAGAAGTCAGCTACCAACACCCTTCCATCGTTCAAATTCAAATAAAATTAGGTTTATTCAAGAAGGAAATAGAAAGAGCACAAGAAAAAATAAAGTGCCAACTACATCCCAAAATGTACAACTTCCTTGAAGAAAACCTAACCAGGATCTGGCGGGACATAGAAGCACTCTATGAACAGATGCTAGCTATCAATGAAGAAGAAGTAATCAAATACCAGAAAACCGGAGTCTTCGAAAAATTAAGAACTAAATACGAGGAAATCATAGAAGAAATAATCACTGAATCTCCTACTGATTCTAAACAGTTCCAAAACAAAAACATTTCCATAAATTTACCACGGATCAGCATCCCTATCTTCACTGGTGACTACGAGACTTGGATCACATTCCGAGATATATTCCTTCAAACTATACACCAAAATCATGAACTAGGGGACGCTGAAAAAATGCAGTACCTGAAGAGTCAAACCAGGGGTGAAGCAGCGAAGCTCATTCAACATTTAGAAGTATCATCAAGAAACTACCCCATCGCCTGGGAATTGATAACGAGGAGGTACAACAACAACAGACTTCTCTTCAGCAAGTACGCCGACAACATCTTGAATCTACCGATTTTGCAACAAGAGTCGGCAGCATCCATTAAGAAACTTCACGACACTGTTCAAGAAAATCTCAGAGCCATTGAAAATATGGGAATCACAGCTGATCAATTGGGTAGCAACATAATAGCGCATATGCTGTTAAAGAAATTAGACAGCGATTCAAGGAGACTCTATGAACAATCTACCAAAACACATCAGGATATTCAAGAACTGGAAGACCTTCTTGAGTTTCTAGAAAATCGATTCCAATCCCTCGAAGCACTTCGAGGCACAATCAAAAAATCAGATCATCCATCAACACAACAAAGGCATAAGTTTCGAAACTACCATACTGACTTACAATCATGCAGTTTATGTGACAACAACCACGAAATTTATCGTTGCCCAAAATTCAAGGATATGTCAGTAAGAGAACGAAACGATTTTGTAAGAAAACAACACCTCTGCAAGAATTGTTTGAAGCATCCGAGCAATACGAAATGCCCAAGCAAGAATCTCTGTTTCAAATGTAACAGCTTTCATCACTCATCATTGCATTGGGAGAATTACCGGAACTTTGAAACAACATTCAGCCATCAAGGACAGAAGCAAGATACTTCCAAAAGTCAGCATACGAGAGAGCATGAAAATGAATTCGGGTCCCATCTAGGAAAAACGTCAAATAACAATGATGGACCAACCATCCCCATCCTGGCCACAGCATTCGTTAACGTTAAAAACAACAAAGGTTACCATGAACTTATGCGAGTCCTTATTGATCCAGGCTCCCAAGTATCATTTATAACTAAAGAAGCCGCAAATACCTTAGGAATGCCCAAGCAAAGACATCATGCAAACATAACAGGGTTAGGATCTTGCGATGCAGGTACTTCAAAATGGAAAATCCACACCGTGATGAAACCAAGATTCTCAAGCGACTTCAAATTACAAGCCGAGCTATACATCCTACCAAAATTGACCAGCTCCATGCCTCAACAAGCGATAACTGCTGATGAAAATTGGAACAACGTAATCCTTGCAGACCCCAATTACTACAGACCAGGAAAAATCGACATTCTCCTAGGAATCGACTTATTTACGGAAATCGTACAGGATGGTGTTAAAAAATCTAAAAATGGTCTGCTTGCACAAAACACCGAACTAGGATGGATTCTCTCTGGTAGCACATCAGCTGGTCCACAACTCCAAATAACCAGTATGATTGCTACCACTACACCAGAAATACAGATGACGAAATTCTGTGAAATAGAAGAAGCGGATACTCTCACAAACAACAATAGCCAAGAAAGCCCCTGCCAGGGATTCTTCAAGAAAAGTTATACAAGGAATCAGGATGGCGCGTATACTGTACAATCAAGAAAAGCCGCCATCGCTCGACCTTCGCAAATCGAGAAGAAATTCGAGAAGGACGAGAAATTGGAAACAATGCACAAGAAATTTATGTGGGAATACATCGAACGAAAACCTCATCGATCCCGAGACAGCAATGGACAACATCTCTACAAATTTAACAAAGATTCTTATGGAAGAAGAGGAACCAAATTCACATATCTGGAGACAATTTTCACACCCTCTTGCCACAACCACTGTGATAGGAATCTCTGCTATGGCCACACTAGCTGTGACGTACATCTGTATGCGATATATACATCCACTTCTTCGGTACAGAAGAACAAGAAGATCCACCACGGAAATAAACGAAGCAGAAGCCGAAATTCCGTTGACGAAAATCACACCGAGTGCAAAACCACGCCAGCAATGTTTCGACCTTGACCAGATCTACGCCGAGGCGAAAACAGAACTCCAGACGAGAGACCAACTCCGGACGTCAGCACCCACTCCTGACCATGCCCAATAAAAGCATTGAATCGAGGGTCACACGAGTTAGAAATAGGACATTAGGAAATAGGACCGTATAGAAGTAACAGATTGCCAACACTGGAACAGAACCTGCAGCATTTTGGCCTTGGGAGTAATGTTCGAAATTCGAACATTATTCTTAAAAATATTCGATAATATGGAAAATTCCATTTAAATTATAATGCAATCAAAAGTGGATCACGTCGAGCGAGCCGTCGATCGACCAAAATCTGCTGACTGGATGGAAACAATTGATGCAACAGGGGACTCCGCTAGTGTTCTGATACCATATATGGAAATGTTATTTTTATATCGTCATTAATCGATTTAGTATATAAGTTTAGATTGTAATCAATAAAGCATCATTCGTCCTCAGTTGGATCAATACACCTCTTCGGCAACTGTGGAGTTAAGACATCCCTTGAACTTCTGAGTCTGGTCGTTCAGTTGCCTAAACCTTCAACGCAAGTGTTGTTTCAAAACAAAGAAACAACAGAAATATTGACAAATGGTAATCGTAAAGGGTGACAAAACATTCGAATTTGAAATCATTCGGTCGAATAATTTAAGAGTTAATGAAGTTTGAAATTTCACTCATGAGGTTATGTTTATTGCTCACTTCTTGATCACTCTGTATGACCGTGCGAAGCAGAGATTTTGAATTTTCTCATCAATTGATTTTTTGCGGTTACGAAAATGAAATGAAAACATAACTCCACCTAGAGGGTGTTCCAATATTCATTAAAATAGAAAAGGTCTGAAATTTTGCTAGTCCGGATCTGATTTATTCAATTTCTAAAATATTGAAAAATGGCAATCATAAAGGGTGACAAAACTCCCAAATTTGAAATAATTCGGTTCAATAATTCAAGAGTTAGTGAACTTTGAAATTTCACTCATGAGGTAATGTTTTTTACTCACTTCTTGATCACCCTGTATGACCGTGCCAAGCAGAGATTTTGAATTTTTATCAAAAATGGATTCTTTGTGGTTACGAAATGTAATAAGGACATAATGTTCACGTACAGGGTTTTCCAATACTCATGAAAATAGAAAAAGTCCAAAATTTTGCTAGTCCGGATCTGATTTCTTCAATTTCTGAAATATTGAAAGATGGATCGTAAAGGGTGACAAAACTTGCAAATTTGAAATGATTCGGTCTAATAGTTCAAAAGTTATTCAACTTTGAAATTTCAGCCATCAAATGAATATCACCCTGTATATTCCAAACGAAGGCCCTCAAACGATTAATAATAATACCTCTTGATGCGAGTCCTCCCTGATGTACTTGATTCATGGTATCCTTTTGTCGCATTCTTCCCGGGACACCCTGTATAATACTCAGAATCACATTACAGTATGCAATGGGAAACATGGGGATATGGAAATTAATGGAATTGCCGCGAAGCAATACAAACGATTACGGATTACGGAAAAATCATTTATAGAGATTATTTTAGTATTTGATTGGATTTTCTGTCTTGAATCTTTATTTGTCTTTTCTCAAAAAGTATGCGTCGAAGCACAACCATATTTGGCATGCGTCATCGATATATTGACGAGATTGATCTGTAAAAAAATCAGCCACTCGCAAAGGGGATATACAGGGTGTTCAAATTCAACCTGCATGTTGGAAATCTCCGTCGTAGCATAACCATATTTTTCATGCATAATTGTTATTTCCGTGAAATTTAACAGTGGAAATATAAACCACTTGCAATGGGATACAAGGTTCTCAAGCTCAACCCCCATATTTCAATGATTTATATCACGAAAACCTTTCCCCGAAGCATAACCATATTTGGTATGCGTAATTGTTATTTCGATGACATTAATCAGTGAAAATATTATCCACTCGCTATGGAATACAGGGTGTTCTGTTTATTGCCGCCTAAATAACATTAAGGTTGCCAAATATGGTTATGATCCGACGAACGGTTTTCGTGTCTTTAGATTTCCAAATATGATGGTTTAATTCGAACACATCACATCAACATAGCGATTACACATGCCAAAAATAATAATAATAATAATAAATCGCCTTTATTGAATATTTCCCAGTTACAAATGAAAGTTACATCAGTGAATCAATGTGGATTACAAAAAGCTATGGAGTGGCGAAGTCAAGCCAGGCTATTCATACTCAACCACACCGCAGCGTGAGAATAAGAAGAAAACATATAATTAAACAAAAAAAAACAATATCTTCAAGACAATGTCTGCACCCAAACAATACTACAAAATGAATTAAACAGAAACATAAATTCCCCAACACATGCCAAAGCCACCAGAAACGGTCTTGATGAATTATCGAAGGTTTTGCTGATCCAACAGATAAAGCTTGTATTTAAATTTGAATTTATTCACGCTCATTGTCCTAAACTCATTTGGGAGCAAGTTCATAATCGATGTCGCATTGTACATGAACGATCTTCTGAACAAAGCAGTGCTATGGCGAGGTATGAGAAGTCGATCTCCGAATCTTGTTGATCTATCGTGTCTAGAATCAACTCTTATAAACTTACTACGGAGATAGTGAGATGAATCCGTGCCATTCAACGACCGAAAGGCAAAGTTTGCCATGTGCAGTATTCTACGATTACTCATGTTCAGCCAGCCTGTTTCCGTCATCGCGCCTGTTATGTGATCAAATTTTCTCAACCCGTAGATCAAGCGACAACAAGAATTCTGGACTTTCTGAACACGAGGGTTATCTTCCTGACATAAACAAGGACCATATACAAATATGGTCGTGCTCCGAAGAATACTTTTTGAAATAGATATATTTGAAGATTCGAGACAGAAAATCCCGTCAAATACGCAAAATAATCTAATAGTACGGTGTAATTAGACCTAAACCTCAACATCCAAAGTAAAAGTTTTCTTCTAACACCAAATTGCTCTACATAGTCCCCTTATTCTATGGTAAAAAGTTACACCATTTTGAGCGTCGGGTTTGGGGGTGAGGGGGGTGGGAATTTGAAAAATCACTAGTTTCTTTAGTTTTTCGTAAATATTTCAAAAACTAAGCGGTTTATCCTAAACATTGTTATATACAAAAATGTTCTTCGTTAAATTTTAATTAAGAATGGTCCTTTTCATAATCACTCTAAATTGTACGGTTCAAGAGTTACAGACGGTGTAAATGTTAACTTTTTCGTAATTTTGATAATTTTAAAAAAAAATAAGCTTCGTAAAAGAATGTTGCTATTTCAGTGGCCGGTGGTATGTTAGTGATAAGCCCTTGAAGGAACGACAACCTCACCACCTTATCAAGGGGCACTCTTTTTTAAGGGAAAAGAGGCTTCCACAGGCCTAGGCCATATAAACCTGTGGTACGGAGAAACCCACCCTGAACTTTCTACGAACATTGCAACATAAATTCACTTCTTAAGCATAATTATCTTTCAAATTTGGAATGTTCAATGTCTTTATTAACTTCACTCATCCTCCAGCACATTATCCTCCTCCTCTAGCTCATCGTCTAAGATGTTATTATTGTCCATGTTATCACATGCTTGGCCTGAGCAATTGCTGCATATGCTAGTGCAGTTTAGACCACTCCTTCTGCATTCACAATTACGAACGCATTCATCTTTGCAAGTACACATTATAAGGGACAGTAATTCCTGGGGGGCTGCAGGACGTGCTGTTGTAATTGGTGTCAGGTGGTCGCCAATCTTCTTCCAACCCCACTCGAGTGGATCCTTATCTTCATTCAGCCACTGTTGTACCTGGTGGTAGGTCCTAAATGAATGCTGTCTGGACGCTCCTGAAGTGGGGGGTAGTGCATCCAACTTCAGTAATGCATGTATAGGCTGCTTTGCAATCGTTTTCAAGTAGGACTGGTAGCGGATACAATCTAGATCTTCAGTGTTCTTGGTTCCAAACATTGCAAGTAGGAAGTAATTTCCTGCATCAGCCACTGCACTGAGGTCGGCTTTGGGGTTGTTGAAGACCAGAAGTTTTTCACGAATAATGTGTACTTGCAAAGATGAATGCGTTCGTAATTGTGAATGCAGAAGAAGTGGTCTAAACTGCACTAGCATATGCAGCAATTGCTCAGGCCAAGCATGTGATAACATGGACAATAATAACATCTTAGACGACGAGCTAGAGGAGGAGGATAATGTGCTGGAGGATGAGTGAAGTTAATAAAGACATTGAATATTCCAAATTTGAAAGATATTTATGCTTAAGAAGTGAATTTACGTTGCAATGTTCGTAGAAAGTTCAGGGGGAGTTTCTCCGTACCACAGGTTTATATGGCCTAGGCCTGTGGAAGCCTCTTTTCCCTTAAAAAAGAGAGCCCCTTGATAAGGTGGTGAGGTTGTCGTTCCTTCATGGGCTCATCACTAACATACCACCGGCCACTGAAATAGCAACATTCTTTTACGAAGCTTTTTTTTAAATTATCAAAATTACGAAAGAGTTAACATTTACACCGTCTGTAACTCTTGAACCGTACAATTTAGAGTGATTATGAAAAGGACCATTCTTATTTAAAATTTAACGTAGAACATTTTTGTATATAACAATGTTTAGGAGAAACCGCTTAGTTTTTGAAATATTTACGAAAAACTAAAAAAAATAGTGATTTTTCAAATTCCACCCCCCTCACCCCCAAACCCGACGCTCAAAATTGTGTAACTTTTTACCAAACAATAAGAGGGTTATATATAACAATTTGGAGTTGGAATAAAACTTTTACTTTGGATGTCAAGGTTAGGCCTTTTTTTAGGTTAATAACACCGTACTATAATTAATTTTCCGTAATGGTTTATATTGTTTCGCGTCAATTCTATCAATTAAGATATCCCCATGTTTCCTTCTGCATACTGTAATTTTGTTCTATTATAAATTTTGGCAGGTTCACGGCGGTGGATTGATCAAGGCCAAGGGATATTCGATAAGATAATTTTTTACTTTGTAGATTTCAAGAATTTTTCCTCAATCTGACGTTAATTAATTATTATTTTTTATTCAACAAGACTACAGTTATGAAAAGTTGGTGAATGTTAAATTGAAATAAGAGTTTACTGAAGTTGACGGAATGTTATTTTCCACTTTTGAAGAAATTTTTCGCATGGTGTTGACTATTTCAATTTCACCGTGACGTTCTTGGTCAATATTTAAGTTCGGTTTTATTGAATTAGAGCTGCTATGTCAAGTTATTTTTGTGTATTACTGACCTTTATTTACCAAATAGCTAACTGCAGTTGATCTGTTCGAATGATTGGAAATCTTTTTACATTAAGCGTCCAAACCAATATCTTGCAAGGATGATTTGGTCCACATATTAATTGTGTTCTTGCCTACTGGAATATTGTCAAACCACATTTCACTTTCAAATTTCCAGAAACGATTGGGCCTCAAGAAAATATATAGTGATATATTTTTCTCTTTTGGACAATAATTCATGGTACAACCAAATAGGACATGCACTTCCGTTCGCAATATTGGGAACAATCCACCTACTATTTGTACAACTTTTCGATCATCCTTCGTTTTATTGAATATCGGATTGTATTCAATACAGTTGGTTGGCTTTCCATCATTATTTTTCTCAATCTTGAAATAATCCATGAGGCAATCAGCTGATTCACCACCTCGACTAGCTAACTCAACAGCTACTCTACGGTAAAAATTTTTCTGTAAACCTTCTGGTGTACTTTCATCCCATTATTCAATGATTCTAACCACTTGAACTCTATTGAACTGCATTTTCGCTTTTTTGGATCCTGCTGTAATCTTTCACGTTTTGCTTCTCTTGCATCTCGCGCATTTTTGAATATTACACTAGTAAATGGGTCGAACAGGGCTCCATCATCAAACCACCAAACTGAAAACACCACATGCAGGGTATTAACGCTGTAACCCATAGGAGATTGGATGAAATTTGACACATGACTCTAGGTAATTTGATTGGTTACTATAGTTAGTGAAAAATTATCAATATAATATTGATCATAGACTAACTAAACGGAGAATAGATGAGACACTAGTAGAGCAAGCTTCAACGACATCTGTTTTTGTACAACATTACTAATTCGTGAAAAAAGCTCAATTGAAAAAGGAATCTGTATCGTAAAGCTGCCTCAAAAAGAATTCTGTAGTGCACCTTTTGAATAGGTAGGTACACCCATATACAAGGTGCAAAAAGTTTTTTGAAATTCAATTTCCAAAAGGAAATCAGAAATGGATTCGTGCAAGTTATCGATGAGTGAGGAAATTTATTTTCATGAAAATAATACCTGCAACGAACTTTCATCTGATTTTCTTTTGGAATCGAGAAGTGAGGATCAATAATCAAATTCTGGATAAAATAAAAATTTATTAACTGAAATAGATATCACCAATTGAAAATACAGATTCATTTCATAAATATCTAATCAATAAACTAATAATTGCATTGAAAACATTCTCAAAAACTAACAATAATGAATTCAATAATACAAAATATGAGTATTTACCTACCAAACTTATTCAATACATGAAAACTTTTTTGAAAACTATCTTAATTCTTATAGGTAACAGAATATATATAATATATATTTTGAAATTACCTTTTTGCATCTCGATTTTCACATCCAATAACACAACACATCTTCACTCTTGCAGGCATATCGAAATTCATGATATTTCAAAAAAAACGTGTCAAACCTCTCCTTGTGTCAGTTGACAATTCAAAGGTTTTTTGATAATAACGATTTTACATACTTACTATTTTCTCGATAGAATGCAACGACATCTAACTATCAAATTGAGAATAATTTTTTCGTGTATTAGTATCCTCCTCCGACAGATGGCGCGACATATACGAGTGGCTCATCTATTATTTTAGTTTGTCTATGATATTGATTATTCCGAAGTACTTGAGTATTTATAAAAATTTGCAATTAGGTAGTAGTGGTTGATATTTGGTGTTTGATAACTCATTAATTTATTCGCGGGATATTGGCGATTCGACTGAAAACTTCAACTCAGTCGTGTCACTAAATGATGAAATGAAGTTATTCAAAGTAATTCCACTCGTACATAAATGAGATGTTTAATTCAATCACTTTGCGTTTCAAATCGTTCTTCAATCCTCACCAACAGTTCAACTATAGCTTTCTCACTGAAAATTTCATTCTGAAATCACCGAGCTAACAACGTTTTCTCCTGTATGTTTTGTTCTTAGTCCGTTTAGTTTTGCCTTTCTTCACTGGAACATGTTTTCGTCATTAATTAAATAAATATGATATAAGCGTTCGAATTACATTAATTGATTTTGAGTTCACCTCTTGTGTTCATTATATCAAATTGTTCAATGTTCATAATATCAAGTTTTTCGAGTATTTCAAAACTCGTTTTGTTCATGCCCCCCCCCCCATAGGATGGAAAGAAAGAGACACAAGTAAGTAAAGCTTATGTAGTCGTTGCAAATTAACATTTCCACCCACTTCTATGCATTCATCAATCAGTCATCACATAATTTTTTGACTCAGGATATTCTAAGAGTATCAAACATAAATTTAAAATATCTGATTTTGGGGAAAAATAGAAGAAGTGATTAAACAAATTTATAATTCAAAATATTTTTATAGTAGAAAATTATAACCACAAAGTGAAAAATGATTCTTCAGCATGATATTCGCCGAAATTGACGAATATCCAAATAAATTGTATCAGAGGAACAGGAGTACAGGGTGTCCCAAATGATCACTGAGGGCATCGAGAACCATAAGCGTTAAATAAAAAATGTTCAAGGACTCCCGATCTCTTTTTTCAATATAATCAATTGCCAGTAAACAGATCCCAGATATCTGAATTAAGAAATATAGGGTGTCCTATTTAAAAAGCACACACTTTTTTAATTTTTCGGATCAGTTGGAAGCAGTGTATAGGCAATATAAATTACAAATGTTTCGGAATTTTCGTGATATCTCCAACAGAAAACGAGATATAGCGAAATATTCAAAACGGCAATTTTTCAGAAACGCCCTAACTCGAGAACCAATTCAGAAAAGGAAACTAGATAAAAAGTCGTCAGATTTGACAATCTAAATATCAGGGACTAGTGTATGTATAATCTAAAATTTCAGATGAAAATTGTTCCTGTTTTCGCGAAGGTTTGGTGCAAATATAGTTTCTCATTGAAAATAGGGTTTCATATTTTATCACAGAAGGAAAACTTGATGAAAAACAGACAAATTTGGAATTCAAAATATCGAATAATGATGTATGTGTGAGCTAAAACTGCTGTCATTTCCACAAACTTCAATGAGAATTGTTCACGTTTTTGTTAATGTTTAGTGAAAATATGGTTCTTCATAAAAAATAGGGTTTCATTTTTTGTCACTAAAAAGCGAATTGATGAAAAGCCTTCAAAGTTGAAATATCGAATAATAATGTATATATGTACCAACTAAAATTTTCAAAAATTTGATAAAAATTAAGTTCTTCATGAAAAAAATGTTCTCATATTTTGTCACGAAAAGGAAACTTGATGAAAAGTCGTCAAAGTTGAAATTCAAAATGTCGAATAATGATGTATACTCCATTCATATATTATTGAGCGCAAAGTAGGCGTTTATCGTTTTTTCTGAGATTGGCAGTATTTGCTGTCAAAACGATGAAGTCAAAGTTGCCGGATGTACCCGGCCTCGTCCGACGAGCTTCCGAGTTCTCTGATAACTGTATGTTATACTTATTGACAACATTGCGTATCAATCTGACAAGAAAATAAACAACATAACCTAAAATTTTAATATACACAGTGAAATATGCCAAATTGTCATGGCCAACCGACAGCTCAAAGTTTCGTGAACGGCCTATATATTAATATATGTGTCATTTTAAATTCAAATGATGCTCATAACGATTTAAAATCGTTATGTTTAGAATGAACTCAGATAGCGGAGTGAAATAATCATTAATAAATGTGATCCGAATACGTATTATGAAAAACAACTCCTGTATACAGAAGTCACAAGATTTTACAAGATGCTCTCCTTATTCAGTTAAATGCGATTCTTTGGAAATATCATCAACATACGTCGTATAATGTTATGAATAAGTTGAAACTTCATTCCCGAAGGTTTTGAACGGACAATCTTAGAACAGAGAAAAGCAAGATAATACCGAAAACAAAATAAATGACACCAAATCAGTCAGCGATTAAAATTAAGCTTGAAAATCTGTACCATTTTACAGGTGTTCATTCGTCTGTAGTTAAATTTTAAAATTTGGATAAGTATTCCACATTTCATTGTTCCAAATTTTTCGTATAAAATTTACTAAATTGCCAAATATTTCTGAGAGGAACAGTGTGATCGATTTTTTCAGGAACAATATCCTAGTATCATGTGAAGTTATATGAAAATAAATATATAAATATGGTTTATCAGAAATAGCATCCCGTTAGATATCTTTGAAATTATATTCAAAGGAAAATTTGTCGATATTGTTTTAGAGCTTAGTATATGGTTTATTCATAATAGACATTTTGGTTAAACCTAAATATCAGAGGAACAGAATTTTGAGTCGTCTAGAATTTCAATTATTTTACATCAAATCATTCTTCCAAGGAAATATTCCTAGCAAAATATTGAATCATTAGGAGCTTGTATTTGACTGAAAAAAGGTAGACGTGATTGTGCAAGGCAATGATTGAAAATTATATCGGATCGTTGAAAGATCTAGTTCTATATTTATTCGTGACTACAAAAACAATATGAATCTTATGCATTTTTGGATCCATGTGAAAGACAAACTTAACTGGAAATCAAGTATACTTTCGACAAAAGAGTTGAACCTATCAGAAATGGAGAAAAACGACTTAACGCCTAGTAAAAGAATTGTGGATATCTGCTAGTGGGTACAGAAATGGACAGTTTCGCAGTAACATTATATAATCTCAGGTGGTGAAGATAGGTTTAACAAAAAATTTAGTACAATAAAGAAAAAGATGAAAACAGTAATTCAGCACACAAGAACAAATATAAAAAAGTATAGATCAGTTACTTTGGTAGGCGTAAACGAATGATATAATTCTCTTGTCTTCAAAATATACAATTGTGAGATATCAGAGAGGAAATGAAAGATTTATCATGAAATTGCCCACCTGAATCCCATAGTATGAATTATCAACATCTGTTCGAGAAGAATACTGCTTCTTTTGTATGTGCATTAGTGGATTATTAAGCAGATTAACTATATATCAGAAAAAATTCCAAATTTAATTTGAAATTTTCTGATAAATCCAGAGAATTGCTCAACAGTTCGGAAGATTGGTTTCCAAATCTTTCATGTCGTTACTGAGATCAAGGTTTAAGCGGAATAAATTGGGATCCAAATTTTCCGCCTTGTTCCGGAAATTGTTCTAACAACTTTTTGCTAACTTCACACTTCAACGAGCGCCTGTGTGGAACACCAAATTGTTAATATTTCAAAAATTACTGATGATATTGAACTCATTCAAACGGAACAAATTGAAATTAGTTGAGTACTAATTATTGAGGCTAAAAAAGAATCAATTAAAATGAATCTTTTCGCTAAATTCATACTTGAACGATCGCCTGTGTGAAACACTACATTATTAATATTTCAAAAATTACTGATGATATCGGATTCATTTCAATGGAACAAATTGGGTACTAATTATTGGCATGCTTTCGAAATTTGAAAATGTTGGTGCTGAGTGTGAAGTCAGCATCAAATAATAGGAATGCTAATTACTGAAAAACTAAAGTGGTGCTTTAAAAGATTTCAGTAGACAAATTGGGTACTACATATTGGACCTACTTTCGGAATTTGTTCTATCAACTTTTCGCTTACTTAACGCGACCCTCAACGACGGGTTACATGTTATCCATAGCAATTGGGCGAAACGAGTCGAACTTATTCAGGCAGAAAGTAAAAATTTATTTCAGGCCTCTTTTTTCTTTGTTATTCTTGTTGTCTTCACGACGGGTCCGCCTTAGCTTTACCTCTTCGCATTTACCAATTTGATTGATTTCACATCACCTGAGTTTTTCAATTATTCATTCATCATACAACATCTAAGTTTTATGTTTTTTTCATTTTCACAATTCACTAATTCATTCAAGGAATAGTCACATAAAAACGGTTTTGGATTTTCATCAGTGTCGATTAATCACATTTGTTTGATATTATTCTTCATTGTTATTCTTTGAAAACAAGTCTTATTTTGAATGTTTCAACTGAGGTTAGTGCAAAACGGGTTACCATACCTACTATTTTTTCGCATGATACCAGAGCTCAGGGGAAAACCTCAGTAGAAAAAAACCTGTCTCGCCGTTTCAACAAAAATAACACTTAAAAACTATTTGAATATTGAAGGATTTCTGGTATAGATTATAATAAACAACAATTTCAGTATCACATAAAACATATAAAGCATATAAAAATAAGGCTAGTATATTCGTTAATCGAAAATCAGGAATTGTTAGAACCAAATAAGTTCTCGCAGTACTTGTCATTCCACATCATATAAAAAACACTTTTTTTAGCGGATGAAGCGAAAAACAACACCGAATCAAAAAAACACTATAACTGAATGAAAGTCCAAAAATTCGTTCGGTCACTGTCTAGTGTTGTACAGGAGGGATTTCGAGTAAAATCAATTTCAGCTAGATAATTTAGAGCTATTGCAGTTTGTGTTTGTTCCGCAGGAGATGTGGAGCTGGATCAGCTGCGTCGTCGATTGCAAGAAACCGAGTTAGCCATGGAAAGGGTGGTGGCCCAAATGGCTAAAGTGCCTCTCAAGGTGCGACCTCGAGACAGGTTGCATTTCCCTCCTGCCCGCACTAGCAGCTTGGCTTTGCTTTTAGTTGCACCCACTATCCTTTCCCTTCTAGCGCCTGTATTTTTTGATTGATTTTTAAAATATTTTTTCGTTTACCATTCGAGGTAAGGTTTTTCAATCGATAGGTGTTATTAATGTCATGAAAAGATGTAAGTATGTGTTCTCAAATCTAACGAGTATTGCGATATAGGTTACTTCATAAAGCTGCTTCTTCTTCGTGTGATTAAAATCTCAAAATACATCTACTCGAATATCTGTTCAAATTACATATATAATTCAATATATTTTGATGTCTCCGAATAATGAGTTTCTTCATTGTTTTAAGACGTAATTAAAAATAATCCAGACCAAAATTGTCATTTGTCAAAAAGCCCATAGATGAGTCGAAGTAAATCAAGTATATGATACTGACAACAAGACATCCATATCATATACAGTTGTTGAACCACAAGTTAATATTTATAAATGCTCGTTACTGCTACTTGTTTGTTAGAAATTGTATCGAAATTTTTCTCGAAATGAAAAAGTATAGGTTCCTGTGGAATCATAATAATGATGGAAATATATCGAAGCGTTCTACTCACTCAGTGCTGGCCAATGACATGAAAAAAGTCACTCGGTCTGGTGCAGATCTAAATTGATTGGCAATTACGATTCACATCTAGGTGGCCGGTTGGAATGCCTGCATTGGCTAACGAGACTAGCTAAGGTCTTATGTTGAAGTATTATGAAAAAGTCTATTCAACATAGGTATTTCCCGAATTGAAACTGAAATTTAGTAGATATCATATTGTGGTACTGACGTTCATCGATGCAGTTGACAACGAAATTCAATTTTGTTTGCTAATGATCATGATGGTGAATAGACTGATGACTTTGGATAATATGACACAGACGAGAAAAATTCTTGGTAAGCCTTCTGAACATGAACTCGGCCAAAGATATGCTGAATTCAGTGAATGGTTGGTGATTTTTGATTTCATATCTCTGAATTACATCTTTGAATTTATAAAAGTTAGAGGAAATACAACCGCTTGCTCATTCGCGTACCAATTGGCCAGAACTGACAATGCTGATTGACTTCGAGGTTGCTATTATGCCATTAAGGTATTTCATAGACGTCAAAGTTCAATAAATTTCTACAATTGATCACATCAGAAGTATTTTTTATCAGACCTTATGAAGATGATAGGACTTGATTCGATCCACAAGATTCTAAAATATTAAACAGTCTTGCTCTGAATTGACTTGGGATGTAATAGGAATCGAATTATTCGAAAACAAATTGAAAAAAAAACAGAAATAACAACTGCATAAATTATGGTGCGATAAAGAAAACTCTATTTTCCGTATTAATTTGTTTTGTACCTATTTCATGCGAAAAATAGTGTCGAAATGAATTTCTTACCCTTTGCCTTCATCACATTTTTTGAAGATATCGCAGCACATAAAATTCTCTCTCTGCAGTTGTAAATGCCATGTCGGCCCTGTTGGAAGAGGTCGATCAAGAAATCGAAGCCAGGCGGAAATCTAGCGAGGTTGCACAGGTAACCACCTGTCGTTACCCGTTGTTACGTATCCTTAACCTAGAATAATGTGCCTACTTACCCTGTGTTTAGGCTTTTGCTGTAGAGAGCAACTTTATGGATTTTGTTTATTTTTATGAAAGTTGTTTGACTGATTTAAGTTTTTTTCATTAATACAGGCTCAATTTGCGATTTTATATATCTTTTTATGCATGTTGGTTGATATTTGATATTGGAATTATGCTGAATACTGAATACACTAACAAGCAAAAAATTGTCTTAATTTGAAATTCCACTGATTTATGACTCCACTGATCATTCATGAAGAATATCCTGACAGATCATTATTTATTTGAAAGTAATTCACATAAATTTGAACTAGTGATCCAAAAAATTTACAACAGAGTGATGAATACTGGTATCAGGATCAATGTTAGGCAGGAATTGATACTATGTCAGTTCGCCGACGTTTCGGAAATATATTTTTCCATCTTCTGGGCTCTACAAAATTATGGAGCTACATAATACATAATAAATGAAACAATACAAAAATACATACAAGTAGAAAAAACAATACTTAAAGTTAGAGACTAGAAGAATATCACAGATTAATGAATGGTGCAGTTATAGATAAGTTAAGAATAAAAAACACACATTAAGTAAGGTGCGTCAAGTTGGTGACACACCCCTCGAATTTTGGTATCAAATTGTTTTGAGAATTTTGTGCCCATTTTGTGCCAATTTGTGCCGTATGTTATGAATTTTGTGCCCGTTCCGTTCTCGAGATATTTCAAGTTTTTCAAGTGTGTCACCAACTTGACGCTGTGACACACTTGTGGAAATTTGAAAATTTTTTTCTTTCGATAAATTGTGCCCATTCTGTGCCCACTTGTGCCGTATATTATGAATTTTGTGCCCGTTTCGTTTTCGAGATATTACAAGTTTTTCAAGTGTGTCACCAACTTGACGCTGTGACACACTTGTGGAAATTTTAAAATTTTCTTCTTTCGATAAATTGTGCCCATTTTGTGCCAATTTGTGCCGTATGTTACGAATTTTGTGTCCGTTCAGTTCTTGAGATATTTTGAGTTTTGTTTGTGGGGAGCGTCAAGTTGGTGACACACCCCTCGAATTTTGGTATCAAATTGTTTTGGGAATTTTGTGCCCATTTTGTGCTAATTTGTGCCGTATATAATGAATTTTGTGCCCGTTCCGTTTTAGAGATATTTCGAGTTTTTCATGTGAGTCACCAACTTCACGTTGTGTGATTCCTGTGAGAGGAATAGATGTAGCAGAATTCAAAGACGAGCGTTAATTCCATGTCATAATATTATGTGAACATTTTAAAGTATGAGTTGTTGAACTGGCAGACATTCGGTGAAAACAACGAAATTTCAATGATTCGACGACCTTTCCACTTAAAATAATCAACTCAATATAATAATTGAGTTGATGAATTAATATATAAGTACAGGCTTATCGAATATGTTGACACATCCTCTGTTATAATTATATATTAGTAATATTCTACTTCAATCCATAATGAGCTATAAAACGATTCAATAAAACAGAAAATACTCATAAAAATATTATACTTTATAAATCCTACAAAACAAATAAAGAACAACAAGAGTAACAAAACAAATGAAAACATTAATGTAACGTGAAAAATATAATTTGTAGCTAAATAAATAAACGCCAAAATTTTGAACAGGGAACCGTTCTTGAGTAATCGCTTAATTTTCAAAATGCTACAAATGGTTGTTTATGACTCCGTTAATCATAGATCTGACATTCAACATCTGAGTGAACTTTATTACCCTCTATTAATTAAAAATAGTGTAAAAGTTAATAAATGAATTAATGTCTAAGTTTTCAGAATCTGTGACCCCATCTAATTTTATGACTCATTCATCATACAAGCAAATCAAGGTTTAAATTTGTTCTTCTCGTCGATTTCATTAACAGCTGTCGTCGAACTAGTATCTGTATCGATTTCACTTTGTTGTTCCCCACTTTTTGTTACAGTGATTTTCTCGTTGCATACCAGTAGATTTTTGATGATTGCTTCAAATTTTTATGAAATGATTTTAGGTAGATAAATTGTCTAGACTATAAGTACCTACTTAGCTGTGTTCTTGTTTTTTATATACATTCTATTGTTTTAATGGCATTAATTTGTTTGTACTTTATGTGTGTTTTTTTATACTTCGCTTATAACAGTACCATGCATTAATCTGTGATATTTTTCTAGTCTTTAACTTCAAATATGTTTTTTACCTGTATGTATTTTTGTATTGTTTAATTTATTATGCAGCTCCATAATTTTGTAGAGCCCTAAACATGAAAAAATATATTTCCGAAACGTCGGCGAACTGACATAGTATATCAATGCCTGTTTAACATATAATCCGCTCACAAAAGTTTAAGCGCATGTAGTCGTTTGTTTATTTATCTGAAGTTGGCAGTATTTGCTGTCATAACGTAAAATAAATCAACGTTGCCGAATGTACCCGGCCTCGTCCGACGAGCTTGCGAGTTATCAGAGAACTCTATTCAATATTGACAACATTGCGTATCAATCTGACAAGAAAATAAACAGTGTAACCTAAAATTTTAATATACACAGTGGAATATGCCAAATTTCCATGGTCAACCGACGGCTCAACCTTTCGTGAACGGACTATAGATCACGATACTACTAATCATCATCACTGTGAAAAATTTATGTGATGAAGTGTTATCTACGGATCTTATTTTTTGATCAATTGAAAATTTAATTATTATCTTCTGGTCAGTAATTGAATTCTCCTTCGTTTTCTATCAACACTGCACCAGTGTGATCGAAGGATCAACTGTGGAAAGTGTCTTTCATGAGTCACCTTATATTGATAGTGTTCTCAAGCGTTTATTCGTGATTTTATATTTTCCGGAAATTTTAAATCTAGATGATTAGTTAATGGCAACTGTACTAAGTGACTTTGAGTTTTTTGAATAAATGATGTGTTATTCCTTGATGAAATGCCATATACGCCAGTAGTTGAGTGGAAATTCAAATACAAACCAGTTTTGCTTGACAGTGTAGGTACGAGTTTTATGCATATGGATGCTCTGATGATTGAAACTAAATATTAAATTGTTATGTTTTGTTGTTAAAAAGTTCCAGATAGACGAAACTATCCACTGTCCTTTTCATTATTTTGAAATATATCTTTTATCCAGGATGAAGGTGTCAATCTATTAAACGGAGGTGTGAAGAAAGAAGAAAAACCATCAGTCAAAATTATGGGCATGGAAACCTCGGAGAGTTGCGAAGGGGGTAAGAAGTGGCAATCTGCTGATTCTGCGGTTGTTCCCTCTGTTCCTCATCCAGTAAATGAAAATATCAGTCCACCACAGGTAGGTATATAGTTTTATAAATTTTTAGAAGAATATGTTGGATCAAATGTATTGCAACATCATTCGAACCTGTACAGGGTGTGCCAAATTGTTTTCCCTAATTCCTCACTTATTTCTGAAAATAATTGATTATGTGAAATAGTAATTGACGTGACAAGTCTGGAAAATAGGATTTTTTTGCAGTCTGCGAGTTCACAAAAATTATTTTCCTACAACCATGCTTAGGCACGGAAATGACTTTCGAGAGACGAAAACTACAGGACAGGACTTATTTAGATAATATGAGTACCTCAACCCTGCCTTAATAACTACTTTCCGGCACTGTTTTCGTCTCCGAAAGTATGACTCTCCTGCACACTTTTTTGACAAGTTAATATTTTTATCAACTTGAGCATAGAAAGGGTATGATTTCTCACACCCCCTAGCGATCGGCTATCGCACTCCCTGCTAAGGGGAACATTTACTTATCCCGTATGGCAAGTATTAGGGGGATTGAGTTCTGAAGTCTTCGATGTTCTTCCTCTCCTGGGTCCTTGTTTGTTCGTCCTCCGTTGCTTGGTCCTTGATTTCTCTGTTGATGTCCAGGGGCCTGTAACACAAACCTTACAAGTGTAACAAGTCTACAAGTACAAGTAATTTGCCTGTAACTACAAGTCCAACCCAATTCGATGTCACAATGCGAATGGCTACAATTGTAGAAATTAAATAATTTTGTACATGTGTAGCTACACATATAATGCAAATATCATAGAATTAATTATTATTTGATTCCTACTATATGACATGACTTGTCAATATAAGTATGTAGTATTGCGGCTCTTCTGTTTGCATTATGTCTTCAAAACAAATTGTTTTCGAACGTAAAATGCAATTTTTAATTAAAATAAGAGAAAATAGACACATATTTTTCGGAGCTTTCTCGGATGAACTGAGAAAGCAAGATAAAGTAGAAAAGTGGAAAGAAATGGCCAATTTAGCTCAAAGTAATTGTTAAGTACCTACCAGCGGATAAAGATTGGACTTATGTAAAGGATACATTAGATATGGCAGAATTTGAGGAGAATTGCTATGGTCAGCAAAACTTGGAACTTGCAAGATTATTGTTATCGACATATGGTACATATTTATAGATTAAAATTGATAATGCGAAGAAAACTGGCTCTGGTGGAATGGGGAATCTAACGGAAGTGGAAATAATTGTACTGGATATAATTGGGAAAGACTCTCCTGTAATATGCGGTCTTGGAGTAGCTGAGTCTTTCGAAAAACTCAAGCAACCAAGCCGGTAAACTGACGTAGAGAATAATAATGCTGAAGATATTGCCTATAAAAGTGGACCAATCAGTGCTCACGAAACCTCATCTATTCCAAAGCAATTCAATGATACCTAATTCTTTTCGAAGCAAAATAATAGGAATAATAATAGAAAAATGCATTTTTATACAGGAAAAAGAAAGCGAGATAGAGTCAATAATTCCGATCGTGAAAAAGTTGCTCAGATAAAACAAGAAGAGCTTGCTTTGCAAGTAGAATATCTAAGGTTGAAGAACCATAAAACTGAACTGGAAATTGTAAAATTAGAACAAGAGCTCCAACTGCCCATGTCAGAGTTCACGGCATCGTTACCACAATATAAAGAAGATGAAAATGGCTGCTGCTTTTTCAATTTGTGATAGTAGTTGGATACAATCCCTTTATAAGGAACATATAATTACTCAGTTGTGATTTTTTGTTAATTTTTGCAAATACATTAAAATGTGTTGTATTTACCTAGAGTTGGAGATATGTAAAACATTATCTACACTTGTAGAAAATTCCGTGACACGATTATACAAGTGTGAACTTTATGTTGCAGGAAAAGTTTACATATGTAGAGATTTTGACGTAATTACTAGTCCGTACTTGTAATTACAAGATGGTTTGTGTTATGAAACAGTTACAAGTGTAGAATATATTCTTACAATTGTAGGACTTGTAGTGCTTGTGTTACAGGCCCCTGGTAGTCGGTTTTGCAATATTTTCCTCCACGGTTGTTCCTGATGTCTGTCGTGACCTACAAGTTTCCTTACCGTTCTAGCAGTTCCCAGAAGTACTGTTTTTGCATGAGTTAGGAAAGGTTTTCATCCAATTCTAGCTCTTTGAGGTTGGACTGGAGACTCTTAGGGATAATTCCTGTGGTTGATAGGAGAATAGGAATTGTTCTGGTACTGGACCTTCCACACTGCCTTTGGACCTGAAGTTCCAGATCCCTATATTCGATATTTTCTCAGCGTATTTTTGACGTAGATTGTTGTTATTCGGAATGGCTTTGTCTATAACGATTGCTCTCTTCTTTTTTTCTTCTCTAGAATTAAATCTGGCCTGTTATAAGCAACTGTTAAATGTGTTAGTACTGTGCGGTCCCAGTATAGCCTGTGATGATCCTTCTCCAGTACTTCAGGCTGTTACTTGTGGTATGGAATTGTTTCGGCTTGCAGAATCTTCAAATGAATGGCGAGCTCCTGATGAAGTATTTTACAAACTGCATCATGCCGACTCTTGTATTCTTTTGGCAGCCTCCCGTGATATGTTTATTATTATTATTATTTCAGAGTGGCGAGAGGTAACACCTATAAACTCACAAAAATAATATATGATTTACATATAGAATGAAAATTGAATGTGCAGTTCAGATAAGACACAGTTAAACTTAAAAATGAAACCAAAAAATCGAACACCTCTGTCCAGTTCACTCGCGACGAAGCCAACCATCATAACTGTTCTTGAACGAGTTCACAGACACTGAATCAACGATGGAAGGGTGCAGGTTGTTCCACTTATCAAACTCTTGATTTGCTGCCTCTGAACTGTCCTGCCGTTCTAGGACTAATGTACGTTTTGTACAGGATAGCACAAGTATATGGTTCACATCCACCAAACTCTTTTAGACCAAGAATAAAGATTTTTGGCTCTATTCACAATGGGAAGAATTTGGTCAGACCAGCTCAGATTCTCTCTGATGATAACTTCGAGATGACAGTGACTACTAGCTACCGGAATTGGTTTGCCGTTTAGAAATCAACAGCGACGAATTTTCATGATTGAGGGGCAAATGCCACTCCTCGCACCAACGGGACAACGTATCGAGGAGGTCCGTCTGGATATTGTTGGAGGTTATTTAAAGTTTTGTTTTTTCAGGGAAATTAGACTGAACAGGATAAAAAAAGAAATTTAAAACTCAATTTTTGTCATTTACCAAGCTTTCGAATATATTTTATTCTTCCTCAGGGTATTCTTAAATGAAAAAGACAAACAAAATATCAAACATAAACATCACAATCATAAATTTCATTTCACATTTTTTCAAAGTAATCTTACAATACTTACAGAAAGTGAGATTTTTCTTTTTGTTTTATAAAATTCATAAAAATTCACATTTAATTAACACCACTATCTTTCTCAAAAACGTCAAACATTAAATTTATCTGCTATAACCTTCCATTCATCTCCAGCTGTCATTCCTTGTTTTCCATAATTCTTCTTCATTAATTCTTTTCTAGTATTTTTGGCCTTTAGTTTTCATTCTAACCATCCGCCGGTCCCATGTATATCTCTCTTGTTTCCTCCATTGTTCTGAGATCAAATATGTGTATATGTCACTTAGTGAATTTGTGTCGGTTCTTTTATTCATGGGTTTTTGTCTTTGGTTTTTGAGAATAATTTTCCAACTTTAAGAGTATATTTTGTTATTTTAACGTTTTCACCTCTAAATTCTTTTATTATTTCATCTGATAGTTGTTCAATGTTTGGTAGTGTGCAATATACTTTCCTCTCTTCATTTGTTGTATCATCAACTTCTCTTCTTTCTCTCCTGTTTTGAACATTCGGTGGTAAGTTCATAATTTTATTGATGAATTTCTTTGGATAACCGTTTTTTGTAAGGTTTTTTCAAAAGTTCTAGATTTTTCACCCTAAATGATTCATGGATAACTTCTTTATTCTTTCTTGCATTTGGTATATTGTGTTTATTTTATTTTCATACTATGGTCTGACATAAAATGCACTGTTCTGTTTGTTGCTGAGGATTTTTTATAGCAATCTATTATTATTTCTTGTGTACTTTCTCTAATTACCTTTGTGTCCAGGAATGGTACCCAATTGTCTAGATTTTCTAGTTCTGCTGTAAACTTTAAGTTTACGTCAATCTCACCATTATTAACCTGTTCAATAAGTTCTTCTATCTTTTTTTTTTGTTGCTATGAATAGGTCATCTACAAATTTTTTACTACTGATGGTTTGTAGCTCAACTTTGGTAGTATTTTGTATTTTGTCTATATACAAATCATTAACAATTAAACAACGTACAAATTAAATGAAAGAAAATTCAGGATTTCACATAATGAAAGAAGAGAAATAAACAATTTTTAAAATACTGGAATGGATAAGTGATTTAATACTTGGTATTTCCACTCCTGCGTTATTTTTTTTTTTCTGAGTTGGATTTCTAAGTCATAAATAAATAGTAGCTGGATGATTTTCTGAACTTCTCAGCCTTCTATTGAGGTTGTCCCAAACCTGCTCAATCGGATTGAGATCTGGACTTTTTGCTGGCCAATGCGCGCACGATGGGGTCTAGCATTATCGTCCATAAAAATGAAATTTTCACCAATGGTTTGGGCAAATGGCACTACATGCTCTTCAAGAATTCCTTATATACCTATCAGCATTCATAGCTCCATTATCAACGACCACTAGGTCTGTGCGAGCATTCAAAGATATTCCACCCCATACCATATCGATCTTCCCTCGAAACCAGTAGTATTCAGGAAATTGCACTGAGCATATCTTTCATGTGGACGTCTGTCTGTATAAAGGGAACGTCGATCACAATGGTAGAGGCAGAATCTAGACTCATATGTGAAGAGAACTCTTTCCCAATCAGCCTCTCCCAATGAATATGCTCTCTCGCAGAAACAATCGATGGGCTGGGGTAAGAGCTGGGCCTCTTGCCGCGACACAAGGTCTTAAATCATATTATCTGAGGCGATTTCTTATTGTCTGAGTGCTAATTTGCTGATTTTGAAGGAGGCGAGCGGTTGCAAATCGTTGTCTCAACGAAGAAGAAACTCTCAAGTAACGTTCTTGAATGGCAGTTGGTACCCGTGGTCTACCCTGTCCTGGTCTTCGGACATTCATACCTGTCTCCCTGAATCGGCTGCAACATTTGGACACTCTTGTATGGGAAACTCCAAACCTTTCTGCAATTCTTGTGTATGTCCACCCTTCTTCTCGCAAAACTACCGCTTGGCACATTCCTCTTGGGTCAAATTGCGTGTTTCGCGTTGCATCGACCGAGTGTAGAAAACCAAACGATAGAAAAACTATTGATCATTAGAATTGATCGAGAACAACTGATTTCGGAATGGAGCCAGAGCCAATACATTCAAAATCTGATAATCTCATCTGTTTTTATTCCTGCTGGGTAAAACCATCTGTATTGAAGAAAAACGTTGAAAGTGGATAACATATGCATGCATAATTCTGATAAAAATAATTATCATTGAAAACACCTTCAGTTGTTGAATAAATTTGAGATTTCCATAATGTGCGTTTTTTTTTGCGCAGTGTATTTACATTGTATATTTTGTAGTTTCTCCTGAGGAAGTTGGCAACTGTTAACATAAATTGAGAAGTAAAAGATAACACGAAACATATTTCACTGTTTTACTCGAAAATTGACATATATCCGATAAAACTAATTTGTTTGAATAATTGATGGTGGAGAAAGAATATTATACATTTATATATATATATAACTTCGAGCGATTATTCTAAGATATTCGTTTTTTTTACAATAAATCAATTCCGGTACCCAGTTACTGTGTAAAATTGTAGACCATGACATTGGTAATTTTTGAAGGATGTCAGGTTAATAATTCTGGAGATTACCTCATTTTAAAATGAAAATTTTGAACTGATCTTATTGATAGACAGACATATCGTTCTCGTTTTAAAGGCATTCCAATTGATAATGCAACAAATGTAACTCCAGTATTCAAAAGGGAGATTAACATGGTACTGAGAACTACCGCCCCATCACCTTGTACCGATTGCTGCAAAGATCTGTGAAAAAATAATACTGAAAGGGTCCTGCAACTTTCTTTTCGGATTAACCACATTACTGTATATCTCTGCGACTATTATCTGGGGATTGTTGATATTGGAAGAACTGTAATCTAAATATTAATACATACCGTGGAAACTGTTACTAGGAATTACTTGAAAACTCGAAATTTCCAGTGATGGCTGAGCATTTAACGGATAAATCGACGGAATTGTGAGTTTCGAAATTTATTGAATCGTGTTCCAGAAGTATCATTGTAAAGTAGTAAAATTTAAAAAATATTGAAATAATACTCCATTCATTAACTCTACCCAGATAAGCAGGTCATCAACATACCCTGCATTTTTATAGTCGATATTTATATTCTTATCCGGTGAAAAATTATTTTTCTTTTTGATACTGTGATTAGAGCTCCTTGCAAAATATCAAATTCGAATACTGCGAGAAACTTTTCTTTAGAAACAATTCTCCAT
>CM024240.1:82673452-82711770 GCA_013421045.1 Propylea japonica | reverse complement strand
TGAGAATGGTCCAAAAGCGATTTATTCAAGAAATTCATCGCTCGCTATCAAAAAATAATTATCTTCTTATCTTATCTTAGTGCACAGAATTCATAAACATTCCAGTAAGTTGATCAAAATGCAGAGAAAAAGTGCTCTGAAAATATGTTTTTTGAGCGTCGCCCTATTCCAGAAGTTAAGGACATTATTAGAAATAGCAGAAGAAGACATTAATACAAATAAGTCAATTTTCAATACCACTTTGAAGCTCAGAAACTCTTTTCTGAGAAAAATAGAACATGAAATGTATGTCATTTTTGATATACAGGGTGTTTCATTGGAAAGGGAAATACTTCACAGGTGCATAGGTGGCACCAAGACGGTTCTAGAGATACCCCATTAATTGGGTCTCACTGTCTTCGTAGCCGAGATACAGGGTGTTTTATGAATTTTGCCCGTTTCTTCCTGAGGCCGTACCAGACGAACCACCCGGTATATTTTCTTCATATTTGGCACAATATGTTCCTAATTGAGAGCCCAAACATATCATGCAATAACCGCCTCGAAAAATCCAGGTCCGGGTTAACAAAAAATTATGAATCGTTCGAATACTCGAAACAACACCCTGTACATCGGAATTTTGAAAATCTGTTTTAATATTCGAAAACACCACTAAAACTAAACTGAGACGTATACTTCAAATTTTCGCGCAGAAAGTTTACTGTACGAATTTTCAAGGTGAAAGTGAAGTTTTTAGGAACTTGGATACCCGAAAGTGGTTTGAACTGACTTTAACAATGAATTATCAACAATATTGAATCCATAATTATTTCAACATTACTCTGTAATTCATTTTACATTGGTTTTCTTTTTTATAGCTGTATACTTGAAAATCCAGGTCAGGGTTAACGAAAATTATGAATCGTTTGAATCCTCGAAACAACACCCTGTACATCGGAATTTTGAAAATCTGTTTTAAAATTAAGAAAAACCACTTAAAAATGAACTGAGACGTACACTGCACACTGCACAATTTTCAACGTGAAAGTGAAGTTTTTAAGAAATTGGATACCTGAGAGTGGTTTTGAAGTGACTTTAACAATGAATTATCAAAATATTGAAATCCATAATTATTATACGTTATAATGCAAACTCACTTCTCAATAAATGAAAAACTAATGTGGAAATGAATCACAAAGTAATGATGAAATAATTATGGATTCAATATTGTTGATAATTCATTGTTAAAAGTCACTTCTAACCACTTGCAGGTATCTTAGTTCTTAAAAACTTACGTTGAAAATTTGTGCATTGAAACTATCTGCGCGAAAATTTGAAGTGTACGTCTCAGTTCAGTTTTTAGTGGTATTTTCGAATTTTAAAACAGATTTTCAAAATTCTGATGTACAGGGTGTTGTTTCGAGGATTCAAACGATTCATAATTTTTGTTAACCCGGACCTGGATTTTCAAGTATACGGCTATAAAAAGGAAACCAATGTTGAAATGAATTACAAAGTAATGTTTAAATAATTATGGATTCAACATTGTTGATAATTCATTGTTAAAGTCACTTCAAACCACTTTCGGGTATCCAAGTTCCTGAAAACTTCACATTTACCTTGAAAATTTGTGCAGTAAAACTTTCTGCGCGAAAATTTGAGTATACGTCTCAGTTTAGTTTTTAGTGGTGCTATCGAATATTAAAACAGATTTCAAAATTCCGATGTACAGGGTGTTGTTTCGAGTATTCAAACGATTCATAATTTTTTGTTAACCGGACCTGGATTTTCGAGGCGGTTATTGCATAATGTGTTTGGGCTCTTAATAAGGAACATATTTGCCAAATATGAAGAAAATATACCGGGTGGTTCGTCTGGTACGGCCTCAGGAAGAAACGGACAAAATTCATAAAAACCCTGTATCTCGGCTACGAAGACAGTGAGACCCAATAAATAGGGTATCTCTAGAACCGTCTTGGTGCCACCTATGCACCTGTGAAGTATTTCCCTTTCCCAATGAAACACCCTGTATATCTTTTGGTTTCAGAGATAATACTGAAACATCGAGATCTTGTCACCCTGTACAAACAATCGCAATAAATATAAGTATGTATTGTAGTGCCCCATTTGGTTCAATTTTATCGAATTGTCACATGAACAAATTGTGGCACTTCATTTATGTTTCGAAAGCAAGGTATATTTAGCTCGATAATCTCCGACATTTCACGTATAATTGAATTATCTATTCCAGTATATTAAATATGCCACCCTTCGTCAGAAGGTCGATCTTCATCGATAATGCTAATTGAATTACACACACTCATTGACAGATAACGGTCGGAACAAATTATTGGAAACATTTTTTAATAACCGTCATTTAGAGAGCAGCATTGATGAGATAATTATTATCCGTTAGCCTCGTAATAAGTCATTTGATTCCTTTCTGCAGCAATTTTAATTTGTTTCAAACACAATTCTATTTCATTATACAGGGTGTTCACGAGTGAACGGATAAATGAAAACCGTGAAATAGAGGGGCATTGAGCTGAGTTCAATAACGCCCAATTTTACAAATTTTCGTTTTGCTATAACAATGGAAATTATCTATAGATGTTACTGAAAATCCATACTTTTGTGATAGTTTTTAGTCTCAATGATACATAACATTAAAATTTCAACAAACAGAAACGGACTCATTGAAAAGACCCTGTTTGTTTTTTTCATCATAATTTCAACATTTTCTGGATTTTCCAACTTTTGTGAATTATTGTTTTGTAGTCAAACGCCCCTAAGTAATAAAGCACTGCAGAAAATTGATTCGAACATTCTACATTGCAATTTTTCTTCAACAAAAATTTTGATGATTAAATTTATTTTTGGACCATGTTTGATCATCAGCAAAATTGTCATCCAGAATTAAAAAATATTTGGAAATTAATAATACACAAATATGCAAGGAAGAACTAGGCTATCTTGAAACTAAAGATTGAAAATAACAAAGAAATTAAATTAAAAATTCCTCTTTCTGTGAATGAATAGTGGTCCAGAGTAGGTATTCAAAATGATTTCCTCTACTTTCTATACATTTTTTATACAGTGAATTTGAGACAGTCGTACATGCAGATAACGATAATATTAAAATTATGATGCCCAACTACATACAGGGTGTTTGTCAAGTGTTTTAGTTTGAATGAAGCCTCAATGAGTCCGGTACTGATTTTAGTCAAATTTCAATATTTTGTTTCATTGAAACTAATAACTTTAACTTTAATACAAATTTTCAGGCGAATCGATTGAAGAAATCAACCAAACGAAAATTTGAGATAGGTATTCCATAAAACCCCCTGTATATCGGACACGGAGTACTTAAGGCACCCATATAGGAATTTTCGAACTCAGTTCAATGCCCTCTATTCACAGTTTTCGTTTATCTGTTTATGGAACACCCTGTACATATATCACCAACATAGTGTTCCCGATAGATATCTCTTTCTATACATTATTTTTGAAAATTTAAATTCTCTATGAAGTCCTGGAAATGTTGTAACTTTTAAGATTTTAAACTAATAAAATGCAATCTAATGAAAACTCAGACATAACTGAGAAAATCTAATCAAACTCTGTTACGTAAAACTATGAAAAATACTGTGGAAAAACGATATTCAACACTTGAATAATTTGACGTAAAATCAACAATATCGTAAACTTCTGTCATAAAATGACGTTATAATTCAAGACGTAGGTATCTAAATGCATAAAAATAAGTGTAGCAGTCATAAACTACTGATCTCATTCTGTTCGGTTAACCCTTTGTTTTCCAGATAACGAGATGATTTGACCTCGATTTATTCACTTCATAACCAATCGTATTATTCCAAACTACACATTTCTTACAAAAATGTTGTTGATTTAATTTTTCTTGTTTCTTTTATGAAAACTGTTCTAATTCGAAGGCAAAAGAATCATTGAAATTATTCGTCACAGGCGTGAGAATCTCGTTAAAAATTCAAATATATTCGACGGTTTTCTAGACATTCAACGGCCTTCAAACTCATGTCATATCTACCAGAACTTTTCAGTGACAAATAAGCAAGATTTCAAATGATCTTTTCGACTATTTCACTTTCTGGATAGTTTAGAATTGTCTGCTTCTTTTCAAGACACCTTTTATTGAGAAAAAAGAATGTAAGTCATCAAATCGAAGCATTGCAACCAATTATTTGAAGTCCCCTGACTTTTATTACCGAAACTAAATTGAATGACCTTAATCAGTCTGGATTATCAGGGAAATCTTTGACATTTCTTGTAATCCAGCTGTGAAACTTTGAATTCGTAATCGAAAAGCAAGGCAAAAACCATTAAACAATAAAAGAGTGAACCTTTCTCTCATAACAACAAATGATTTGTCAAATTAATAATAATTCGAGGCTATTGAATTCGTTGATAAGAATCTGGTTAGGTTGGACTAATTTAATTGATAGTCCTGAACGTGAACTAGAGTTTGATATTTCTTCATATATTGTATAAGACTAAGGAGTGATCTCTCACGATTCGAATAGTCTGGTTCACAAATTGAAAACGTGTATGCTTTTGCTTTTACTTACCCAAAAGGGTGTGATAAGTAACTAGATTCGTGATTAATTTTGACGAAAAATTAACACTTCGACCAATACAGGCTGTACAATTTAAAAGTACCCACCATCAATAAATCAACAACGAATCAAAATTCGTGAAAACATTCAGACAACTTGATTTTTTCTGACACGGGGATTAGTCCGGTCTATTTAGACATTCGAAGTTACATAAAGTCTCAACAAGCTGAATTTCTGTGAAGTTGTTCAAAACATAATTATAAACAATGTCTAAGAGTTCCTCATCATTCCCCTGTGAGGAAAAAATTTTATTCGAGGTCAAATGTCAAAAAATGAGTTTTTCGTGATTTTCAGCAAAACGGTAAGTTTTATCATAAAAGTACCTCAGAAAAAAATTGTAGATCATAAAATTATCTATAAAAAAATGTATCAATACTTTTTTCTTACGAGCCACCGTTTCTGAGATATAACGATTCAAAAAGTTATTACTACGCGCTAAGTACACTACCTCATAGGTGGCGTGGAAACGTGTGCATATTATGACGATAACGACTTTTCTATCTTTTTGAATCGTTATATCTCAGAAAGGGTGGCTCATAAGAAAAAAAGTATTGATACATTTTTTATAGATAATTTTATGATCTACAATTTTTGTCTGAGGTACTTTTATGATAAAACTTACCGTTTTGCTGAAAATCGCGAAAAACTCATTTTTTTGACATTTGACCTCGAATAATTTTCCTCACAGGGGAATGATGAGGAACTTTTAGACATTGTTTATAATTATGTTTTGAACAACTTCACAGAAATTCAGCTTGTTAGGACTTTATGTAACTTTACTTCCATTTTTTGGTCTAAATAGACCGGACTAGAAAGATCTAGCTTGTTTCTACTAGCAACCCCCTTGAGAGGGTTGAATCTGGAGTTTGAATGAGGAAAGTGGGTAGTTTTGTACCATAAATGATGCATGTATTCAAATTCGTATGAACCTTTGTGAACAGTTTGTGTTCTATAGAGAATGTTTTATTTAGTTTTATCGGTACCATAATTCCATTCAAAATACTATGTTTTTTGAGAATATTCATTTTATAGAAAACAAACTGCAGGTTCATACAAATTCTTATTCCATATATTGTCTCCCTACTCTCCCTGTTTTCAAAAATCGATTTGTTTGAGATTTTTCACAAATTCTTATTCGTTATTGAGTTACTGAAGTTAGACACTTTTGAATCTAATTCACAGGATTCATAGGATTTATCACGAATAACTTCACTAAAATGATAATTCATAATCTGTGTGTCTTTTACAATAAACTCATTTCAGTACAAATAAGTAAAGAATTCATTTGCTATTTGCTTAAAACTTCCCTCATGTAGAAACAAATCCAAAAAATGTAAACTTGCCATTAATTAATTTTTTCTAAACATGATTTAATGTTTTTCAATTTCTTCTTTTTTGTTGTTCGAACGAATGGTAAATAATCATCAAAGAGCTAAGTAGCAACATTTATAGCAAGAATTAGCACGTTTTCGATTTGTTAATTGGACTAAAAATACATTTTCTGAGATGAAATTCGAAAAGCAAAATTAAGATCATGCACGAGTTCCGCTTAATATCTACATGTCAATGACCCCTCAAAATCAGAATATAACACTGTTTTGTTAATAATATTATCTACTTAATCGTTTTATGAACATGTTGTGATATATATTGTGTATAGGTGATGTACCAAACCTAAATAGGTAACATGGTGAAATGTTACTCCACTCTACAGGCTGTGTTAGCTTATTTAGAATTAAGGATTAATTTATTTTTAGACGACTAGTGTTAATTAAAAGTTGAAATATATGTATGTATTCGAAATGTTTGTGAATGTAAGATTGAATGAACAGATATATATGTACTTATAAATATTTCAAGGATAAAAACTGTTTTATTTCCTTATATTCATCGTGTTAATTTCAAAATATTGCACATTGCAGTGATAAAATCAAGGAAGTTCAATGCATGGGCATGAGATAACCGTTGATGGAGAAGTACTAGAAGTTTTGATATACAAGTGGAGCTTAATTTGTGGAATCACCCACTAATATGTGAAAATTCGTACACAGAATCTCGTAAATTCACCATGACTGCTGATCAATGACGATTCCTAAACTTGTGCAAATTTTCCTCGAAAAATTTGTAGCTGTGTTTCTCAGAAAGTACACACCTAATGCTTTCTTTACTGCTGATATTATGAAAAAAATTTGTGCAGAAAAGTTCTTTTCTTAGATATTAAAAGAAAGATGTCTCGACTGCTGTCATTGACATGAAGATACATTTCTCAAAATTAACAAAGTTCTGCTGAAATTGATTGTGAACTATAGAAAACTGGATCACCAGTATAGTTACTTCAAAGATATTAAACTTGACAGTTTTGAAGAAAATAGCCCAAAACATGGTCAAAATGTGGAGATATTGATAAATGTTCGAGATTTTTTAATATTTCATGATATTAACAATTTCAAACTTCTCTGAAATTATTCTAGTCATAAACTTCGAAGAATCAATTCATTTTTCATTTTTCTACTATTTGATTTCTTCCAAACTTAAAATATAGTCTGCGATATGAGTTTAGTTTGGTACAAACTTGAATTCATAATATCATCATAAAGTCAAGAAAAAACTATGCCTTTTTGAGCACCCGTTCTCCTTAAACGGGTGCTATATCGCTTTACCAAAAGTCTGTAATTTTCGAATTTTGAGGCAAAAATGGTCTGAAGCCATAGGTTCTACTACCTGATGGCGAATTTATGGTCAAATTCTATTCTGTCCGTGAGGCCTTCCGGCCGTCCGTTAGCACAATAACTTTCGAAGGGATTGTCCTAGAGACTTGAAATTTTCAGGATGAGTTCGGTTCCCAAAAGGCTCGGTTAAGTTCGTCAACCAGCGAAATCGTACAGGGTGTTCCTTTAAATATGGTCATTCAAAATTTTTGTTCCTCGATATCTCAGACAAAACGAGACCCATCGAAAGGAAATGTTGCGGCTATATGCAAGATGCTCATTATAAGCCTCATGCAAAATTTTATGGCCATAGTGTGAACAAAACATTAGAAAATACAATTGGAATATTGAAAAGAAGAAACTTCATGTTTCCATAAGAAATATCCGATTCGAATGAATTTATTTGAATTAATGAAGATTGATACACTAAACGTTCATGCAGAATTTTGTGGCCATAGTGTTAACAGAACCATAAAAAATTCCATTGGAATATTGAAAAGAAGAATCTTTATATTTCCATAACAGGATATCCGATTCGAATGAAATTTATTTTATGAATGGAGATTGATACACTGAATGTTCATGCAAAATTTTGTGGCCATAGTGTTAACAAAACCATAGAAAATTCAATTGGAATATTGAAAAGAAGAATCTCTATATTTCCATAACAGGATAACCGATTCTAGTGAAATTTATTTTGTGAATTAATACTAATATACTGAATGTTCATGCAAGATTTCAAGAGGATCGCATCATCAGAACCATAGAATTAAATTTTTTTAATTATTTATTTTTTACATATTTCATTTTTTGAATATTTTCCAGAATATAATTCCGATTGTGCTGAGATTCTGCATTTATATATTTTCTTAAGATTTTCTTTGTAAAATGTATCCAATATTTCTTTCAATTTTCTGAGAAGTTCTTGGAGAAGCTTACCTGCCATCTCGTTTCAAATATGTTTCGGCGCAGTGGTCTATTGAGCCTTAACAGTACTTAAGGGGACTGTGGATAAACCAAACAACCTGTATATTTATCAATCTGTCTTCGTCGAGGTCGGCTGATGTATATGGATGATCTCTCTGTCTATTCGGAGAACCAACGAAGCATGCAAAAACTGCTGCCCAAACTTTAAATCCGAACAAAATCATTTTTACATCGCAGGAATATTCTTATTCACCTCTATCTTGACATTAACTGCTTGGGACCAACTTAAATCGGTATTTTGAAGATCGCTAAAGGACATAAAATTTCGTCCGAGGCGGAAGAAAGAACATGCTGTGGTTTTCACATGATGGATTTTGTGGTCCATTTGATTATTCGCAAAGTGCTGCATCATACCTTTTTCTACGCTAACGAACGTTCTGAAGACCTTGATCTATGGTTCCCCGTCTGCGTCGTTCCAAAGTCATTGATCGTGGGTTGCCTTCAGAGATCATAGTTAGGTGTGTCACCACCTGGTCGTAAAATACGCAATTTGCGATTGTCCAAAGCAAAGTTTCAAGATTCATCTTGAATTCTGAGAAGCAGTGCTTTAACTTCACGGATGAAATCCAAAAATTTAATGAGAAGCAACTAGTGAGATACCTATTCCCTCTTTTCTTATACCTATCTTTAGTCCAGTCAATTTGTGCTCAAAAGAACCCCTAGCAGGAAAGTTATGGGGTAGTTTTGATTTTTTCGATTTTTTATGTTTTTTGGGGTGCTGAATCCGAATCTGGGGTTTGCTAACAAAATTTCGTGAGGGAACTTTGAAAAAAATACAAAAAAAGAGAAAAAATCTCATTCTTTGGCAGTTTTCTGCTTATAACTCGGAAACTATCAACTTTTCGCGAAAAACCTCTCAATACAAAATGAAAGTACATAAAATTTCCTACAAATTGTACTACCACAGCTTGTTCTGCGACCACCTGTTCTGGCTCAAATTATAGTTTTAAATGAGGTATTTTCTATGACTCAATAAATGAAAAAAAACTTAAATTCTATGGTTCCGATGATGCGATTCTCTTGAAATTTTGCATGAACATTCAGCATATCAGTCTCGATTCATAAAAAAAAATTCACTTGAATCAGATATCTTGTTATGCAAATATAAAGATTCTTCTTTTCAATTTTCTATGGTTCTGCTCACACTATGGTCACACAATTTTGCATGAAGCTTATTATGACCATCTTGCATATTGCCGCAACAATTCATTTCGACTGGTTTCATTTTGTCTGAGATATTGAGAAACAAACATTTTGAATGGCCGTATTTTGTTTCATAAAACAAGGCCATTCTAAATTTTTGTTCCTCAATATCTCAGACAAAACGAGACCAATCGAAATGAAATGTTGCGGCCAAATGCAAGATGCTCATAATAAGCCTTATGCAAAATTGTGTGACCATAGTGTGAACAGAACCATAGAAAATTCAATTGGAATATTGAAAAGAAGAATCTTTATATTTCCATAACAAAATGTCCGATTCGATTAAATTTTTTTTTGTGAATCGCGACTGATATACTGAATGTTCATGCACAATTTCAAGAGGATCGCATCATCGGAACCATAGAATTAATTTTTTTTCATTTATTGAGTCATAGAAAATACCTCATTTTCAACTATTATTTGAACCAGAACGGTTTGTCGCAAAACAAGCTGTGGTAGTACAATTTGTAGGAAATTTTATGTACTTTCATTTTGTGTATGGAAAAGTTGATATGCAAAAAACTGACCAAGAATGAGATTTTCATTCTTTTTTCGTATTTTTTTCTATGTTCCGTCTAGAAATTTCGTTAGCAAACCTCAAATTCGGATTCAGCACCCCAAAAAACATAAAAAATGAAAGAAATCTAAACTACCCCAAAACTTTCCTGCTAAAAGCACAATTCGACTGGATTACTTGTATTAAAAAAAATTAAGGAAAGCCCTGAGCTTTTGAGCGCTCGTTCTTTGGTGGAGTAATAAGACTCTATTACCTCAAAATTTTATATGGTACTTGAGAATGATACCAAATACACTTCGCAAAAAATTAACTCACATTCTGAAAATCTCAATTTTAATGAAAGTTGTCTCTACATTGACTTTATAACTTATTTTTATGTTCTCTCGAGAAGTTTTTGAACGAAACAAGACACATCAAATGGAAGAAAAATTCAGGATTTCACCGAATCCTATGTGAAAAAAGAGAAATAAGCAATTTACAAAATACTGGAATGCTGATAAGTGATTAAATACTTGGTATTTCCACCCCTTGCGTTAATTACAGCTTGGCAACGACAGTTCATACTCTAAATGAGTGATCTTAACATGTTCTGATCTAATCCTTCCAGTATTTCTCTGAGTTGGATTCCTAAGTCATTAAGAGTAGCTGGATGATTTTCTGAACTTCTCAGCCTTCTATTGAGGTTGTCCCAAACCTGCTCAATCGGATTGAGATCTGGACTTCTTGCTGGCCATTCCATTCGAGAGACTTCAACCTCTTCAAGGTACTCCTGAACGATGCGCACACGATGAGATCGGGCATTATCGTCCATAAAAATGAAATTTTCACCAATTTATGGGGCAAATCGCACTACATGCTGTTCAAGAATTTTCCTTATACATATACCTATCAGCATTCATAGCTCCATTATCAACGACCACTATGTATGTACGAGCAGTCAAAGATATTCCACCCGATACCATAATCGATCCTCCCCCGAAACCAGTAGTATACAGGAAATTTCACTGAGCATATCTTTCATGTGGACGTCTGTATACAAGGGAACGTCGATCACAATGGTAGTGCAGAATCTAGACTCATATTATGTGAAGAGAACTCTTTCCCAAGCAGCCTCTTTCCAATGGATATTATGCTCTCTCGCAAAATTTTGCATTTGGCTGCAAAAATTCATTTCGATTGGTTTCGTTTTTTCTGCGATATTGAGGAACAAAAATTATGAAATTTTTTTATGAAACACCCTGTACGATTTGGCTGGTTAACGAACTTAACCGAGTCATTTGGGAACCGAACTCTGGGACAATCCCTTCGAAAGTTATCGTGCTAACGGACCAACGGACAATCCCACAGACAGAATTGAATTCGACAAATAATTTTCGGCTCAAAATTCGAAAATAACAAACATTTGGGCAAAACGATATAGCACTCGTTTAAGTAGAACGAGCGCCCAAAAACTAAGTAAGTATAATTTGATGATACAACAGTCTACTAAAATTATAAGAAACATATTATGTAATGGATCAATAGTTCATCGAAAATGTTACCTTTCATTCCTGAATCTTATCATGTATCAAAAATAAATGAAAAACTATTGTGACTTTTTGTTCATTTCCAAATTTTTATACCTACATATCAATAAATTTCAACTTTACACATCTACCTCTTCCTACAAGGAGATATCTTTTTATCTCTGGCTTTCATGGCGTCACATATTTCCCTATGTACTTTGTCCAAATCTGCTTCCATCTCAGCAACCTGTCTTTCCAACTTACGTGTATATTTGCTATATTCTTGCAATCTCATAGCTAGCATGCTGGGACACATTTTCTTAGGTTGGCAACTCTCCTGCTGTTTCCTGGCATGGTCCTGTTGTATCCTCCTTATCTTATCGTTTAACTGTGCATTTTCCGTAGCCACCATGTGTATTTCGGTCTGAAGATTCTGAAGCTTCATTTGAAGTTCCTCCAGAAGTCTATTTTTGGCTGTTATATCCTTTTCCAACTTCGACTTGATAATATCAAGTTCTTCGCTTCTTTCTGGCATACTGAAGCTTGGTTTTTTAGTTGCTGATGGAACGCAAGGTGGTGGTGAAGGCCCTGGACATCCTGACAAGCACTGGTAAGATTTTCCACCAGTTCCTTTCGCTTTTTGATTGCATACAATTAGTTTAGGTACATAATCGTCTTGTAAGCCACACAGTATCACTCTAGGTAGAACGTCTTCTTCGTGTTTCGCTTGGGGCTGCCTAACAGGCATGGCTTCAAGAATGTTGGTATTCGCAATGATTTCCTGAATTTTCTGAGTTTTCTGGTCGAAGGATTTCATCAGGTCTTTCAATTGCAAATTTTTTTCCTCTAATTCCTTCTCTTCAGCCTCCGTCATTTTTCTTTCTTCAATAACTCTTCTATTCTAATTTTCAATTCGTAAATTGCATTGGCATCTTCTTTTGCTTCCTTTTCGACCTGCAGCAATTCTTTCATAGTTGCATCGTCGATTTTACCCTGAAGAGCTTCAGATTTAGGTGGCTGTTCGGGTGTAGGACCTTTTGAGGGGGCTTTTTCTTTGTCAGGTTCTTTCGTAGGTTTCTCAAATTCTTCCGGAGGTTTCTCGGTTCCTTCCACAGGACCTTCGATGTCTTCACCCCCACCTTCTTCTTCCTCTTCCACACCTTCTTCATCCTCTTCCACACCTTCTTCATTTTCTTCCATTTCATTTCATCTTCAGTTTCCTCAGCTTCCAATTCTAATCCTTCTTGTTCTTCTTCCCCCTCAGTAGCCTCTGCTTCTTCATCTGTTATCTCTGCCTCATTGTGTTCTCCCTCTTCAGCTTGGGCCATATTTATGAATTTATTTTATTTTCAGTTGCAATCTTCTATTTCAAATGGACGAAGTGATTTTTTCTCGAAATACTCAATATTTTATATGAACTTTTTTGATATTCATGATTTGTACACAAAAAGTCACAATGAGATGACTTTGACGTTCCAACTTCAGATTTGTGTTCCAATTGGAACTAACACTGTAACTTAGCAACTTTTATGAGTCATGAAAATTGAATAATGTCAAAAGTCGAACACACGATCAGAAGAGATTTTTGTTTTGTCTGAGAAGAGAGAGGAAGCAAAAGTATTTTCACTTTTTATTTCAAAGAAGGCTCTATCCCCTACATTCGAAAGGCCCTAAAGCATTTCGAAAAGTTTAACTATTAGAGAAAGTGTCATTTGGATTTCAATATCAGTCTTGTTCAACCAGAAAATTAAAACCGAAGTAAAAAAGAAGTATAAATATCGCGAAACAAACTAAAGAAATCCGACAATCTATGGAAGTTGAAACTCCTGAACAACCAGAGGAAATGATCGACGTAGAAAGTGATGAAACTGAAACAACAACAGGAGATAACGATGAAGATTTGATTGAAGTAGATGAAATAATCGCCCAAGCTTCCAAAGAATTAGAAAAGGTCGCTGAAGAAAATCAACAACTGATGGAGCTTTTGGATAAACCTTCCGAACAACTTGCCGAACCAGAAGAAGATACTGACATCGACAAAAACGTGATAAAACGACTGGAGGAGGCAGAGCATGAAGCCAAAAAGGCTGCTAACAAAATTTACGAACTCAAAACAAGAGTTGGAGAACTTTTGAGAAAAGACGAACTCACCGAAGATGAAACACGAGAACTCGACTTTAAAAACCAGGAATTGAAGGAACAAATGAACTTTTCGAGGAAAGGACGAGAAAGATCCAGTGTTTGATTGAAAAAACCAATATCATTACACAAACGACAGCAGGAAGAAATGAAGAGAATTTCCTTCCTAAATATACTGCAAAAACAGAAGCATTCCCCAAATTTCCACCTTTGAGCTCCACTCAAACCGTAAGTGAAGGTACCAAGACAGGCTGTTGCTCCTGTTGTTCTGAAAACCTTCGAAAACTCCCAAGCGTACCATCATTCGCCAAAAAATTATCTCAAAGCTATTCCATGCAAGAAAAGCTTGCTGCGGAAAACGCAGACTTGGAGAGCGTGAGATTCAAGCTTCAAGAAGAACTTTTGAATAAAGATCAATCTTTAGAGTGCCTTCAGAGAGAACTTGGCAACCTACAGAACGAAATGAGGCTTCTAGCTAGAGAAAATGTAACATTGAACGAAAAGCTGTCGAAGATGCAACATAATGATAATAGGAACTATGAGAAGAAACAACAAAAAACTTATTTCAAGACGTCCAAGAAGCTACAAGAATATTCAGATAATACGTATGAACTAGAAAAACAACTTATAGAAATGGAGAACGATGTAAAGTGCCTTCACGAAGAAATCTGCTCAGTCCAGAGAGAAAGGGAGCATTTGGAAAAACACAGAAAAATGATGATTATGCCTAAAGTGTGCCAAGCGCCTAACACTGTTTTCAATGTTCCAATGCATAAATCTCACTCGCCCTCTTTGAACAAAGGAATTCCTTCCCATCTGATTAAGGAGTTATTCGATCAGTATGACAAGTTAGAGAACGACTTGAAGTTCAAAATAAACGGCGTATTAACACTCAAAAACGATTACGAAAACTTGAAGAAACTAACAAAAGAAGCGGAAGAATTCAAACATACAACCCAAGAAAAAGTAAAGGAATGTGAGAAGATAGTAAATAAGATTAAAATTGAAAATGACTTGCCAGTAGAACACGAGAAACAGATTCAGACTGCCAAAGAGCGTTTAAGAAAAGCAAAAGATATTCTCAAACAGGAACAGCAGATTATAAAGGACCAGAAGAAATTGGTAGAAGATATAACAACAAAATTCATTGAGGCTCAACAACAGATTGCGGAACAAAGACGTAATTTGGATGTAAAATTTGAAAGTCCGGTAGATTGTAGTCTAAACCTGGGTGCGCAAATCGTCACAAATTTGCATGAAAAACTCGAAGAAATCAGCATATAAACTATTAAAATCTTATTGCCTATTGGTTTTTTAGTAAATATACAGGGTGTCACATAATAGTAATGTACATCTTGAGGCGGTGGATCTACATATGTAATTTCACGAAAAAAATTTGGGACATGGGTCCGTAAAAGTTTCGTTACGGAGCTACAGGGTGTTGAAATTTCCAAAAAAAAAATTGTTTTTTCTCCTTCACTCTTGTAGTTTTTGAGATATTCAGTCCAAATTTGAAATGTGAGCTATTTTCAACAGTCTCCATCACTGCACGTCCTGAATATTAACTAGAATCTGCAGGGTGTTTTATATTCCGGAGCCATGTCTCCTTCTTCCCTCTCAAACTTTTTTGTGGTATACCACTGATCAGCGTAAAATTAATTTTTGATATATTCGTTCAATTTAAAAACTTTTTTGACTCCTATAATTTGTTCGTATCTCTAACCGTTTTCAAGTAAAAAATTATTGAACGATTGTATGTTATTCGCTAAATAAAAAAAATGATAGAAATACTCGATAGGTAAGTACATAGACAAACTAAAATAATAATAATATCTCCGTTTAGTTAGTCTATGGGTAAGTATGCCCATTTGCTCTTACTCTGATAGCTCGCAATCTGAGACTCAAAATTATTCAATAACAACAATCGTTCAATAATTTTTTACTCGAAAACGGTTAGACAGTTTTTAAATTGAACGAAGATATCAAAAATTGATTTTACGCTGATCAGTGGCGTACCACATAAAAGTTTGAGAGGAAAAAAGAGACATGGCTCCGGAAAAGAAAACACCACAGAACATATAATCAAAACACCCTGTAGATTCAGGACGTGCAATGATGGAGCTAGTTCGCAAAAAATATATTATTTTATTTTTCACGCGGAAATGCTCCTTTTGGTCAAAAAGAGCTAAAATATATTACCCTAATACAGTAGAACTCCAATTATCCGAATCAATAGGGACCGGGACCTATTCGGATAATCAAATATTCGGATAATCGGAGTTTTTTTAAAAAATTGCCAGTGGAGAAAAAAAAAGCTACGTTTCGAAATTTCACTATTTTTTTATTGAATTAAATGAAAGAAACATGATATTTTCACATGTTTTAAATATAAATAAAATGTACTTATGTACAAGTTTAGAAATAAAAATCATTGTTTTTCAAACATCTCCGTCAATGTAAGCTTTTTTTGGACAAATTCGGATAATCGGCGATTCGGATAGTCGGAGTTCGGATAATTGGAGTTCTACTGTAGTTCCAAATCTATAATTCTCATTTAATACAAACATATGTAGTACTCATCGAATGGACAAAAATTAAATAATTCTAAAATATGTGCGCGAGTAGGTGGCCAGGTTTGACTCGCGAGTGGGTGCGCTTCGCCTAAACCCGGTTTAAAGCCGGGTTTAGACGAAGCGCACCTACTCGCGCACCAGCCTCGCTTCCGCTCCCTCGCATAGTGTAAACATGCTCCTCGCCATGAGGCCCCTCGTCCTCGGGTTGAGCCATTGCCGGTCGGTTTTCAGTCGCGCATCAAAGAAGCCTCGCTGTGTCGTTTGAACAAGCTTCTGGGCCCGTATTCTCGACAAGTGATAGTCCAAAACGTATACGAACTTCATTGCGCTGTGTGCATTTTTGCAGGTAAAACAGGGACTCGCGCAATGAAGTTTGTATACGTTTTCGAATATCACTTCTCGAGAATACGGCACCTGGAGCTGGTCGAGTCTCGGACTCTATACGAGGCTGATTACTGCCTCGCCTTCTCATCCTGGCTCGCCCTTCCAGGCGAATCCCTCGTGTCGTGTAAACACTGGCGCGAGGATGAGTTTTAATGCGCGAGTAGGTGGCGAGGTTTGACTCGCGAGTGTGTGCGCTTCGTCTAAACCCGGTTTTACAGTATTCAATGATTGGCTGCGAAATACGGCTTGCGATTGGCTTTTGAGTTACTCAGGAGCACGAAATATCTCAAAACGAATAGGCTATATAACTACAAAAGCAAAAAAAATGATATTCGGCAAAAGCAATAGATTAACCAACACGTTGAATATGGCATTTCACTCGCAAAAAAAGAATTTTTTCGAATAATCATATTCAGTAAATCATACGAACAAAAAAAGATTTAATTTTTCTAATCGTCAAATAGTTCGAAAGGTGATCGTATATTGTTCAAATAGTTTCAATTAAGTTTTAAATTCACATTCAATACCTAACTATACAAATCAAAAATATCCATTTCCAATCTTTGAAAACTGAAGAGTGATCGATTTTGATTCTATTTCATGCATGAATCATGAATCTTGGCATTATGAATTGAATTTTTAATGAAATGCAACTAATAAATTATTTACCAAATATTGAAAAGCATTGACTTGTAGTCAGGAGTTATGTGCTCATATATGTATTACGGTAAAATGACAAATCAACTTTTGCCTAACTGTCTTGTGAACTTCAACTTATTGTGTTCACAGCATGTAAATTGAAGAACAAAGTTAAGTTGGCAATGAGTAGAATGAGACCATTCTCTCTGTTTTGGAATATCCAAGTTTGATGTATAATTTTCCAATAGAAACAAGCGCCAAAGTTAGGGATTCAAGCCAGCGGTTTTTTGAATTTTTATGTTGGGTACTTTGCCGAATTTTCTCGAAGGGTAAAAGGTAGAAGACGATATGTGAGAAATTTCAAAAAAAGACGTTCGTAAAACATATACCTCAATTTATTGACATAATTTAAAGAACAGATCTCATTGAATTAAATATAAAGTATTCCTAGAGTAAAATTTCGTCAGTTCTACAATACTGTAAATGTCTGATTTTAACAGTTTCAAACCCTGTTCGAACATCAATATTCTAAATATTTATCTAATTTTTCAAAGTAAAATATTAAAAATGCTTGCAGAAAAGTGTTGCACAAGTTGGACCTAAAGAATGTTCACATCAGTCTTATTAGTGAATATATTTGGCTATCTCAGTTTGCAGTAGAAAGGATCGGTAAAGCATATCTCAAAATATAATATCAACTCTAGGAATAACTAGGTTATCTTAAATTACAATATAGAACATGGGGTTTTTTCCCTGAATGGGTTCACTCGTTGACTGGAAAATCCAACAAGCAAGCAGTCATCTTGTTCGTGCTCTGTTATGTATTTTATTATATCGGCAACTGCTAAGGACACAGGCATCCTTTTGATAGCAGCTTCTCTTCGGAGCTGCTGAACGATAGCTCGTTGCTGCTGAAGATTTGAGACAACCATGTCCATCAACGCGGTATCTGACAGCCCTATGATGAACTCTTGGCTTCAACTTTTTCCAAAGAGAATGATCTGTAGGGTGTGGTTATAACTAATTAGTTATTATATGGCGGGATTAATTGATGCAAATTTCTCAAAAAAATAAGGTAACAACATGAAATTACTTGTAAATGAACTTACTTTTTTTGCAAAGAACAGTACAATTAACAGCAATTTTCTTGAGAATTCAGGCAACAAGTTGAAATTGACAGTTAACGATTTGTTATCAATCTAAATATTAACCTAACTTATTTGTGTCAAAATTGTGAAAATATCTATGAACGTACGTGTTCCATAACATAATGATTCTTTTCCAGAAGAAAATCCGATTCTTACGCTTCGGAAAAAAATTTCAGATTTATTTGATACATATATCTGAAAATCTGAGTCGACAGATTAGAAAATATTCGGGCAAATAGATTCACTCTCAGATTTTTCGTCTATTTGAATTTTATTCTATGGTTTAACCCTCTGAAGAAATTAGAAAATTATAGAAGAAAAATTTGTTTGTCATACTGGTCAAACTCAAACAGTATTTTACAAAATAATTAATTTGTGCTTATCATTCTATTCGTAATTTATATTCTTCAAGAATGACATCTATTCTGTGCCTGAAATCCCTGCTGCAGGCTTTTCATTTGAAAATTGCAAACGGTAAGACAAATTTCCTGTAAGAACTCAATACAAGCAGTGTTTGATCTTTGAAATTATTTTATTTCAGCAATGCACTGTTGGAAAGTAAAGGTCTTGGTCTACCAAAGGCAACCAAGACTGGTACCACGATTGTAGGAATTACTATAAAAGATGGTATAGTTCTTGGTGCTGATACAAGAGCAACAGAGGATACCACTGTTGCAGACAAAAATTGCGAAAAGATTCATTACATATCTCCCAATATTTAGTGAGTATGATTTATAGGTAACCTATTTATCTGCTTGTTCTAAGGAGTACATGGTTCATATTAACTTTTTTCATAAAAACAAATGAACTGAATTAATCTTTTTCAGTTGTTGTGGAGCAGGTACAGCTGCCGATACAGAAATGGTCACTCAAATCATTTCGTCTAAACTGGCTCTTCACCAACTCTACACCAATCGTCAAGTGCGAGTATGTACGGCAAATATGATGCTGAAACAATATTTGTTCCGTTACCAAGGTTATGTGGGAGCCGCCCTTATTCTTGGTGGAGTCGATACTACCGGCCCCCATCTTTATCAAATCTACCCACATGGTTCTACAGACAAACTACCCTTCACAACTATGGGTTCTGGATCTTTGGCTGCAATGGCTGTTTTTGAATCCCGTTGGAAGCCTGATATGACTGAAGAGGAAGGTATTCAGCTTGTACGAGATGCTATTGCTGCTGGTATCTTCAATGATTTAGGATCAGGTAGTAATGTGGATGTATGTGTCATCAAAAATCTGGAGTAGATTACAAGAGAACTTACGAAGAAGCCAATAAGAAAGGCACACGACAAAACTCCTACCGTTATCCGAAAGGATGTACAGCTGTTCTTTCTACTAAAGTGCAGAATATTGAGATTGAAACTAAAGTCCAACATATTGAACCAATGGATACTGCTTAATTGGAAGGGTTATTCTTAATTTTTATATTAATTATGAAGTGATTGATTTTATATCAACAATAAATATAAGTATAAATTAACTGTCTTCATTTTTTATCCTTCTTGAGATGTAAATAATTAAACGTTTTCAACTCTATTTAGGGAATAGGAAACTCAACTGGATATTGATGCTGCTAAAATCGATTAATATAAAGTCATTTTTGAGAATAAAATTTATTAAATAGATAAATATAACATGATATGAGAGTAAATACATATAAAAATATCTTCTGTAAAATTTATGAATGTCAAAATAACTGTCTCAATAGAGCGTTCACATATTGTCAATACCATTTACAATAATTTCAAAGTCAACAGGTGTTAACAATAAAAATTCCAAACTTCACATTTCACAGCATGATCTAAATTTTTTATACCAAATGCCCAATTAAGCATAACTCAAACTTAATTCGTAACATTGAAATATAAGAATTACATGAAAGTGCTCACAATGCTCAACACAAAAATTACATTTACTCAATTTAGGTATACACGACTAAAACGTAATTTTATTTAATTCCTATATTTCAACTTTGCGAATTATGTTCAAGTTACATTTATGTTATACTTACGTCTGTTGTGAATTGGGCAAAAGATTCATAACGTCTGAAAGTAACGAAATATTCAACAAGAGTTAAAACCAACTATACACTTAACCAAAGTTAAGCTTATTTTCTATGTATAATAAAATCCCATGTGTCTTTCCATCTCAGATCTAAATATCATTCATAGTCAATTCTGTAGTCCCATAACTTAGTACAGAAAATTTAAAATAAACATAAATTATAAAACACAGCCAGATGACTTGCATAAGAATCAACAGTCTTGAGAGCTTTTCAGCCTTTAAATTGTTTTAACTACAAAATAAATATGTTCCATAACAGCCGAAAGCAGGAATGTTTTGAAGACAAAAGCAGGCAGATAATGATGGAGAAACAACGTTCTATCAACGAAATAATACGGTATGTAATGAAACAAGTATCCTCCTAGGAAAACTTGACCCATCTCTTCAAATTTATTCCAGGACGGTTCATCAAGATCGAAAATCATTCTTCTCCTTCGAAGGAGGTAAAATATAAGTAAGCAGAAATAGGTGAAAACACCTAAAGTAGCTGAATACCATGTCATCAAATTACCCAGTAGATGGATTTGAGCCTGTAAAAAAAACAGAATATTGAAGGAAATCAGAAATCATCGCTTTACACAATTTTAAGTTTTTGGGCCTCTCCCAACATCCTGGTATGTTTGAGAAAGTTTATTCATCTCACCTATGAAAATTTGAGTAACGCATTGCGACTAATGGGCTTTTCCAATATATTAAAATATGATGTTTTTTATGTGATAACATTTGTTCAAAATCGGGTGTTTTGTTATTCACAATTATTGTGAAATTAATAAATGAGGGGGTTCCAGATAGCTGACTTGGAAAGACATAAAACTTCACATACTTGTTACAACACAAGAATCAAGAGACATGTAGCCTATTCTATTTGAAGAGTTTCGAGCTCCTGAGTAACTCAAAAGCTAGAAATACGGCTTGCCATTGGCTGCACACAAGCACTGGTTCAGCTCAGGACCTCGAACTCTTCAAAACGAATACTATAATTGCAACAATATTGACTAACAAGAGCATTATAATGAGATGACAATTTTATGAAATAAATTCATGAGCTGTATTCTGTAATATATAACATACAGTGTCTCCCAATAAGCTTGATAGAACTTTGAAATTGAATAAAACAATAACAAATTAACCGATTTTGGTTCTCAACATTTATTCGAAAGATATGGTGTATAAGTTTATGATTTAAACAAGATATCGTTCAAATGGCCTCCACGAGCTCGTTTGCAGACCTTAATTCGTTTGACCCAATTTTCCATGACTCGGCCTAGCATTTCCTGTGGTATGGCCTCGATACACCTCGTAATGTTCTCCTCAAGGTCTTGAATTGTCGCTGGAGAGTTGCTGTACACTTGTGATTTCACATATCCCCATAAAAAAAGTCCAAGGGCGTTAAATCACACGATCTTGGCGGACAGGCGATGGGCCGTTTCTCGAAATTAATGAGTCGCCGAACTTATCGCGCAATAAAGTCATGTTGTCGTTCGAAATGTGTGGGGGGCGCCGTCCTGTTGGAAATAAAGATCGTCGTCACCAATTTCATCAAATTTCGGGAAGAGAAATTCATCACCATTTTCCGTTGAAACTCTCTTCGCGTGGCCACCGGCGAACGCGAATTTGCGTAATAAATTTGGACGATTTCCAAACGTTGTGTGAGCGTGAAACTTTTCATGGTAAAACTTTGAACCTTTCTGAATAAAATGACACTTCGAACGTCAAAATTGATAAACAAATATAGCCGCCAAAACCTTACAAAGTTCTACAACCTTATTGGGAAACACTATACAAAGAAGTCAAATTAGAAAAAGCTGTCTAATAAATGCAATTCAATAACAGTGGACTGTATAATATTCGAAGTTGACTGACCAGTGTTCATACTGGACAAGATTCAGTTCAAAATAGAGAAGTATTTCATCATGGAAAACTCTCTGAACAAGAGTTGACAGACAGACTAAAAGTTAACTAAGTATCTACCGATTACTAACTAAACGAAGTCAATTCAGACCAACTTATGAAAAGTATCGACCTAACCTAACCAGTATTCATACTGGACAAGATTCAGTTCAAAATAGAGAAGTATTTCATCACTGAAAACCTCGCTAAACAAGAGTTGACAGACAGACTAAAATTTAACTAAGTAACTAACGATGACTAACTAAACGAAAGCAATTCAGACCAACTTATGAGAAGTATCTACTGATGACAGGATAAATGATGGCAATTCATATCTCTGAGATTTGGCCAATTTTGCAGATGATATATTTTTTCCCTGTAGAAAAGTAGTCTACACAGTTTTCATTCTCTGCAAGAATGTGCCAACCCAATTCACTCATAATTTCAAGTTTCAAGTAATTCATTTTTAAGTTCAAACAACGCGACTTGTTAATGTACAGTTTCCAATGAGTTCCTTTGGAACTTTGAGACAGCGGGATCCAAAAGATATCTGGATCTTGGTAAGAAGCAATTAAACCTCCTCACTGGCTTTCTTATGGGACACTGACGCCTCAGGAAGCACCTACTGAGGATGGGTTTATCGGACACTGAATAGTGTAGGTTCCTGTGGGGAGGAGGAAGAAACCCCCACTCACCTAGTCATGGAATGCCTTGGCATTGCCTGCTTAAGGAGAGAATGCCTTGGGCAAGAAACTTGTAATAATGAGGAACTAGCTTCGTTGAAGCCTTCACAGATATAAGATTTCATTAGATATCTGGAACTGGAAGGCAAGTTGTGAAGGTTTAGCCAGAACAGCTCTGTAAGGGGGCACAATAGACTTTAAGGACGCAGTGAACTGTAACCCCTTTTTAAACTAAACTAAACTAATGTACAGTTAATCTTTCCAATCATAAAGAGGTAAAATGTACTCACATTGGTATCTGAAGATACCCAATAAGCAATTCCTCTTGACATCAGAGGCCATTCATGAGGCTCAGAGCTATACATATGATTTTGTAGATTTTCCGTTGATGTGAACCACATTTTATAATGTAACTCCATGAATTTCTCAAAGAAGCTGAGTTTTGTTGCTGTGGGGAATCATTTCTGCAGTTACCAAATCTCTCTCCCTCTCTTTTTGATCGCCAGCTAGAACACAAAAAATGAGCTTCCCAAAAACTATTAACTGTATTTATCTTACATTTTGTATATCTATGTTCCTCAACATTCCACACAGTATCATCCTGGTTTTGTATTCTATCTGCGACAATTTCGTGCTGGTGAAAACCCCAGTCTGGTAATTGTTTACCACTGAACTTGAGGGCAGTGTTTGTATCAACATGAATTAGTCGTACTAGTGACTGTATGGTATGCCAAGAGTCCCCGTTGTTCTCTTTGTTCAGTATTTCTACTTTCCACAAGTTTTGAGCTGGCATAGAGACGTTGTAATCTATATAACATGATACTTCTTGGCATTGAGGAGATTGTGGAGCTGCTACATCGTGTGAGTTTAAAGCACGACTAGTGATACCTATCAGAAATAAAGAAAAATAGTTCTTCGAGATCAGTTCATAAGGAAGTGATGAGTGGTGATCTTTTATTCATCGATGGATTCAGCATTTCAGCCACAGTTGATTCAAATTGTTCGTTTATTCAACGATTGAAACTTTCATGCGTTCTTTCAATCACTAATGTTTGCAACGATAGCTCATCGGATCCATCTACTTCCAGAGCGGATGAATGGATGAATTGAGCGGAGGAGGTTTGTTTGTATGAAAGGAATGTCAATGGACTCCACTCAATAGCAGATGACCACCAGCTAGTTCTTTTATTCTACACCTGATAAGCCATTTGACGTCTTATCGAGTTTCAACCAGGATCAATATGATGATGAATATTCGTACACACAATGGTATATGTAGTAAAATTAACAAAGCTATAATTATACTTTACCATGGACAAGTTGAATAACATCTCCGTCTTTAATAGCATCAACAGGATGTTCTACAACTAGATCATTCTTGTTAGGTCTTTTTACTATCCACCAGTTGTTAACATCTTTAAACGAATAACATGTAACTTGTTGCTGATGACTTGAACCTCTCTTATCAGCATAACGAATTGGGTAAACATGATTATGGGAGTGCAGCCAACAAGTTCTTCCGTGGCTATGCCTATAAAATATTCAGATATGATTCAGTAGATTAATAGAATTTTGAATTACCTCAAAGTAATTTGGGATCCGTGAGCCACTAGCAAAGGTTGTCCCTTGGTTATAGACGCAAGTCCACCTTCTAAAGAAGCTTGAAAGGCGCTTGTCATGATACTATCATGTGGTCCGGCTTTATGTAGAACACTCAAATGTATGTAAAAGATCGAAATATAGACAATAACAGGAACTACAGCAACTATACTAAACTGAATAAAGAACCTCAAGTAAAGAGCTGCATCAGACAACTTAGATCTCAGCAACTTCCAAAAATCCCTTGTAATAATATATAAAGCCAAACAAAACGAGTAAAATCCAACATATTTTATACTCGCAGAACAAGTTAATGATATAAAACTGACAATGAGCCAGAAAAACCAACGAAAACTCAGAAAATTACTATGTTCCCTTCTAAATTTCATAACAGCTAATAGCCCAAACAGTGCAAAGCATATTATCATAGATTCCATTAGGATAAACCTACTTTGAGTCAATAAAGCATTGTCGAACAGTAGCAATAGAGCTGCGATCAAAGAAGTCCACTGTGATAAGTTAAATTCTAACATAAGATGATATGTTATAGGAACTATTAAACTGCCAAAAAGGGCTGGAATGAAACGTAGCGCAAATAAAGGAACATCTTCAGAAAATGGACTTCCTATCTTATCAAATTTGAAAGTTCCATCATAATTGGCAACGAAGGCTGCAAAAGCGATCAACTGTTTACCCAACGGAGGATGGGAGTCGAAAAAAAATGTGTTCTTCATATACAAAGAAACATATTTTCCATAATGCAATTCATCAAACCTGAAAAAATATATAGTAATCAGGCATTGCTCTTTAGTTTCGGATGGATACTTACACAATATTTCTTGGCTGTTCTAATTTATACATTCGTGTTAAAACACTGACTAAGAAGAGCAATATGGAAATTAAATCCACTTCGAATTGTATTCGAAAAAATTTCTTAGGTACATCTTTACTTTCATCTTTGTGTAATTCATCTCTGTTATTTTTCTCTTCTATCGAATCCTGTACACATTCTATTTTACTTTTTGTTTTACATTCGGCAACTTTAACAGAGCTTGATTTCGGCAAACCCATAGTGGGTCAATTAATAAAATTAAATGATTTATGCCTAATATAACACTAATTCATAGCAGAAGAATTATTCTATTGTACTCAAGTACACAATACACATAACTGTACTTCTGTAAACAAGACATAGCCGTTCCCGTCGTTCCAAGAATGTTGTGTTGATGGCATTTTCATTTCTCATTCACAGTACCTAAGTAGTGGGGAATAAATTGATTGGGGGAAAATCAATTTTTGCGAAATTAGAGCGCTTGATTGAACAGGTATACAATTAAGCATTTAAAATATCAGTAAGAAAGGGTTTAGAATTCAAATGAGTTTTAATGAACAAACTCTCATTACAAATGAAAATGAATAAATCAAATAATCTATTTACAGGTAATATTTTCAACTGAAACGAAAATACATATCAGAAAAATGGAATACAGGTGATTTATTTGTAATAGATAGTTCATTAGAGACATCCTGATAGCTTAAAAAGGCAATTTTAAAGAAATCAGCATGGAATTTCGATCAAATTAACCGTCAATTTCCGAACATATCACCGCTTTCACCTGTATTTACCGTCTGTAAACCTGTCGACCTGTCAATCCCACCCACTGTTTCACAACACAGAAAAGAAACACGAGTTAAATTCTGTGAGTTTCATGAACGACCAAATTCATAACAAGTTCATGTTCTAGTTTTCGTAGCCTTCTTGAAAAATGTTGAACAATTCCGTCCATTAGCAATAAATAAACAAAAAGTATTCAAGATGAGTGATAATAATATTTCAAAAAATGAGGCTCAAACGGATAATCCTCTAGCGCAGTCAACTCCGTCGAAATCCTGGGTAAAATTTGAAGATGAAACATCGGAAAATAAAAATAATGAGCCAGCTGTGATACCCACAGAAAATGTACAAGTGTTGGAAAGAAGTTTCAGCAAACCCTCAAGTCCAGGAATTGAGAATAATGTGGCTGTGTTGGACCCCAAACCTTTAAGAAATGTCGAACTACCTGTTGCCACTGTTGAACCGATCAGACAAGGCTTTGGTGAGATCCTATTGATTTTTCTAAATTTCTGACCCCTTATTGTTCAAACTCTATATTGTTTTTTAATTTAATTCAGCGGTTTTGGAAAACGTTAAATAATGTGGTATTCTTCCAGTTAATGGTGATGTTATTGTTACTTTGCTACCTTTAATACCAAATTTCCATGGATAACTCCTGCAAGGTTTCGTCCAGAATTAGTACCAGAAGAATTGATGGCTCAGGGATTAACGGTAAGTTAGTATAATTATCATCATCCATTGAACACTTGCCTTATCGTATGTTCCAAATTTGTATTCATACAGTTCAATATTGAGTCATTCAATAACATTGATAAGGAACAATGGTCCTGCATTGAATCATATATTTATAACCAACGTAATAAAATGAATTTTCATTTCTATTGAATAGAAATTTATCTGGTGATTAATTATCAGGAAAGTATATAATTTTATGCTTGAGTTACTCTATTGATAATATAAAAATTATGACAATGAATATTGAGATTTTCTGTTTTGAAAGTAATTAATCACATTCTTTCACTCGTTTAAAAAGCGTTTAATATTATTTACATCTTAATATTACGAGGATGAGAAATATTTTGTATGTCAGTAATTTATTTCTGTTCACCAGATTTGTTAAAAATAATATTGTAATTATTTTGCATTTGAAGTTCTGAAGATTTTCACAGAAAAAACTATTTCAATTGAGTTAATTTAATACATGGACCTATAATACTAAGTATTATAAATCTATGATTTAATATGGTGAAATAGAATCTCTAAACTTTATGACGACTTTCTTGAGGATAGTATTGTTTTTATTATTAATAATTTTAAATAATTAATTAAATATTTATATATTTTGGATTTAAATAATCTTGGCACTCTGAACCACCTGAATCAAAACCACTAATTTTTTACTCTAGCTAACCGTTGAAGAATATGTCCAAGCCATGGAACTCTTAGTCAACGACTACAGATTCACTATTTACAACGTATGTTACAAAGAGTTCTCGTAGTGTGGATCCTGCTGGCATTCCTTGTACTGTTTGCATTGCTTTTCTCCAATCAGAATGGACCTTTTGTTCGTACTTGGCATAGGTTGGCTGCTACTAAACGCAGCTGCCATAATCCTGTCCATGTATGTGAATTCAAACTGACTCGAAACTTGGAGAAATGCCTTGCTAACGTAAACAAGCAGCTTTTGAGCATAAAATAGTCATTGCTCTAGACGATCGAGGGAAGATATCTTGCCATAAGGTGAATCTTTGCTTTTTGTACATGGATTCAGCTCCTTGCATCAATCATCTTCAGTCTAGCATTGACCAACAGGACAGGGATCAAAACGGTGGTTGGAGCAAAAGATGGACATAACTGCAAACGATATCATCATTCAAGGTAGCAGGACTACTAGATTGTCAAGGAAACAGGTGAGACAGTTATGGGGGATTGAACAGTATCAGTTGGGGGTACCATAAGAGAGGCCATCTGCTTGAAATACAAAAATCACGCCCTTTTTTTACAAATAAATTAACTGTAAATATCGAATTTCGGTGACCAGCAGATATCGACTAGATTTTGGTATCATGGTATTCATTGAGTCTTCCCGAACAACATTAGTGAAACCAACAGGTGGCGGTCTGTCCTAGTTTAGAAAATATGGACCCCCAAAGTTCCAAAGTGAAACACAAATTCACTGCTCCAATTCAATCTATAAATCACCTTTGAACTTTCATATCATATTTGCACAAAATCTGCAGCAGTGCCAAATCTACCATTAAAAACGGCGGGCTTTCCTTAGAGTTTTTGGACATGTGGTGCCTCAAGATCTAGAATTTCGATGTTTCTGCATTGATTATTTATATACCTGAAATGAAACTAATCGTACAGTTATTTGAATGTTTGAAAGTTATTTATGGACTAAATTGGAGCAGTGAATTTGTTTTTATAAGGTTTTGTTCCAACAGCGTATTTTTGACCGTACAATGTACCGTACAGGGATCGTTTTGTATCGCATTTATGCGCAGGTCATTGCCGTGTACGGTTCAAGGGCTGGTTCACAGTTTCAGGTTGTTGGAACGCTTTTGTGTACCCGTGTATCGTTAAAAAATTTGAATTTTGTGTTTACAATTTTTATCAGCGTGATATGTTTCTATTGTCTTATTCTTTCGATCTTATTGTCACTGACAAAATAAATAATCCCTAGCCTAGAGATTTATTTTATCTAAGTTGTTTGTTGTTACTTATTCCGCTAATCTAATTATCTAGCCTGTCTTCACATCCTTTGAGCTTGAAAGAGTATTTTTTTTATAAATGAATTCTTCAATAGTATGTTCGCTTGAATAAGTATCGGAAATGTAATAAAACTTCGCCGAAGAATGAAAAAATAAAATATAGTGTGCTATGTTACATTTCCGATACGTTGTATACTTGGAAGGGTAATTTCCAATTTTGAATTCTCTTCTAAATCGAATATCCTCCTGTCTATTATTTTTTGTTTATTAAGCTTTTCATCTATTACTTAGTTACTTTTCGGAAATAAAAGTAACTTCCCCAAGTACACGGGATTACAAATGTGGTGCAAAGGAAACCAAATTCTTTATTTAAGTACATGGTATTCTTATGGAGAAAGTGGACTTCTTTGAAATGAGAATTCTGAAGCAACTTTGAAATAACTGCTCACGTAATAATTGAAATTTCAAACATTTCCTCACCATACACTGTTATTACTTTTAATTCTTTAATTCTAATACTTTCTTCAAAGTTCCAAATAATGAATAATTTTCATTTGAATATATCGTTTAATGATTAACAAAACAAGAGCGAGTAACAAAACAAGCGAGCAAAAACTGAAAAAATCAGAGACCTGTCTCTGAAAATACCACAAGAACAAATGAGATAAATAAATGAACCTCATATCAATAAATAAGAAACCTTCTTTCGATCTGAGAAATAAACATAACCGTCCTAACCTAAATAAATAGAATCCAAATGGCGCAGGTCAGTACCAAACAGTACAAACGATCCCTGTCTCCTAGCAGGATCGATTCGACCGTACACTGTACCGTGCATGGGACGGTACGTAGGTCAGTTGGAACACGAGACCGCGATTTGGGATCGTTCACTGTACCGTCCAAAAACGCTGTTGGAACGCCTTTAATTATTTTAATTTTTTATTATTATTACTGCGCATGTGGTGGACCGTACAATGACTGCTGTTGGAACAAACCTATGGTGAAAAAAGCGACGTGAAGGTGGAACATTTTTGGAATTTTGGGGATCCATATTTTCTGAACTAAGACAGACCGCCACCTGTTGGTTTCACTAATGTTGTTCAGAATCACGTAATGAATACAATGACACCAAAATCTGGCCGATATCTGCTGGTCACCGAAATTCAAATATTTACCTAAACTTTTATTTGAAAGCTTAAAACTTGATAAGCATGTCGTGAAATATTAGATGTCACGAAGGTCAGGAAGATGTCAATAAATTGTTTATTCTTATGTTTCTAACAACGTTGTCAAAGAAAGGATTTGGGTAAACATAACCTCTTTGGAGGTGATTTTAGAAATGGTATAAGAATAACAAATGTATTCAAATCTTCACATGGCTTTATGACATCTTCCATTTTCAGTATATGCTTCAAGGTTAGAAAGTTGATTTGTTACATAAAAAAGGAAGTGGTTTTTGGTGTATTTTAAGTGGTTGATCACTCTATGGTAGATACTCTCTCTAGTGGGCATTTTTTTATTCTCTAGATGATTAAAGTGGTTTGTAAGACATAGAGATCGTCTTATTTCTGCACTGCAGCGGTGTCTAGGTAGAACTTTTGACTTGTATTAAGCCATTCTGTTCCAAATAATCTTTTATTCTTTTCTATTGCTGTTATGCAAAGATCTGGTGAGAGTTTCATGATAGTTTTAAAATCTTTCATTGTTTTTATCATTATCTTCAGCGATCTCTTCCTATGATTTTTCTTTATTTCTGTTTCTCACTTTTTACAGTTTTTACCAATGTAACTAACTCTTCACTATTCATATTAAATTCAAACAATTTAGTCGGTAGAAATAAAACTCATGATACTGGAAAGGTCATTCAAATTTCTTGTTTTCTTCCATCATCTCTTTTCATCATTCTATTAAATTTCTAGCATATTCACAATTTTGAAAGACTGTCTAAATAGCTTGGGAGACTTAACTAGTTTTATTTTTAAGTGCGCCATATCAAGTTACGAGGGTTCAAAAATTCTCCGTATGAAAGTAAACTTCATCTGGACATCATACAGTATAATACATAGTATAAAATAATAATGAAACTAAAGTTTTTTGGGATTAATGGATTTTGTAAAGTTAGTTCAGTTAAGATAATTCCTGAAAGAGTATTCCTTTTTGAAGGAATAACAGAGACCATGCAAGATAAAAGTTAAGAAAATATGTAAAACAACTATAACACATCAATAGAAGGAGAGGGAGAAATATATAATTCGATACTTCAAATAAAGAATTCTTCTTCATTCATCCAGTATACTCCAGTAATCTCAGGGAAATTTAACTTTCTTTCAGTAGATCTATTTTATTGGAAATAACGCAGGTTTAATGTTTTTGTATTATTTGTAATGGCCTCAGATTTCAAAGGAGCATATAGTTATTATTCGTGAATAAAACACAAGAGATTCGTAACCTATACTGGAAATTTCTGCTTTCTAGTAGACTAATAGCGTTTCCATTGGTAGAACTACTGCGCACTGTGTTCATATTTTGTGTTCCATTGGTGCAAAGATACAATGAACATACTTGAATATTCAATCGATATTTATTGAAAGTTTGAAGGTAATACCAAAAATAAACATTCAACTATAATTCCGTAATAATAACCATGGTGTTACAGTAAAATAATGAACCCAATTCGCCTACTGAATATCCATGTCCTTAAGGTGTCAATCACTATATCTTTTACCCTACATGAAAAAGATTATCTAAAATTCACCTAACAATCGATTCCAAATGAATCTTGCTCCAATATAATTTTTCAAGAGATCCCCTTTATACACTGGGCAAAAAAATTAACGCACATTCTGAAATCTCAATTTTTATGAAGTTAACTCTACATGACTTTATAACTTATTTTTTATGTGCTCTTGGGAGGTTTTGAACAAACCAAACTCATTAAATGGAAGAAACATTCAGGATTTCACAGAATCTTATGTGAAGAAAGAAATAATAATTTTCAAAATAGTGGAATGCTGATAAGTGATTATACTTGGTATTTCCACCCCTTGCGTTAATTACAGCTCGGCAACGACGGTTCATACTCAAAATGAGTGATCTTAAAATGTTCTGATCTAATCCTTCCCAGATTTCTCCGAGTTGGATTCCTAAGTCTTAAGAGTAGCTGGATGATTATCGTCCATAAAATGAAATTTTCACCAATGTATGGGGCAAATGGCACTACATGCTCTTCAAGAATGTTCCTTATATACCTATCAGCATTCATAGCTCCATTATCAACGACCACTAGGTCTGTTCGAGCAGATATTCCACCCATACCATATCGATCCTCCCTCGAAACCAGTAGTATTCAGGAAATTGCACTGAGCATATCTTTCATGTGGACGTCTGCTTGTTTGCTCAAGCTGATTTTGAGGGAGGCGAGCGGTTGCAAACCGTTGTCTCATGAAGAAACTCTCGAGTAACGTTCTCTCTCGGTTGTTACCCGTGGTCTACCCTGTCCTGGTCTTCGGACATTCATACCTGTCTCCCTGAATCGCTGTCAACATTCTGGACACACTTGTATGGGAAACTCTAAACGTTTCTGCAATTCTTGTGTATATCCACCCTCTACTCGCAAAACACCGCTTGGGCAATTCCTCTTGGGCCAACATGCGTGTTTCACGTTGCCTAGCGATCAAGTGTAGAAATCAAACAAAAGAAAAACTATTGATCACTAGAATTGATTGAGAACAACTGATTTCAGAATGGAGCCAATACATTCAAAATCTGATAATCGGTGCGATTCTGTTCGCACATTGCTATGATCTTGTTATCAAGCAATATGGCTATCTCCCAAATTCATAGCAATATGACTACGGTATTCGTATTCTGTTTCGACTGTTATAGTCATGTTGGTTATGAATTTCGCCTTAGCAATATGGCTATGAGAATCGGCAATCGAAGAGCCGGCAACACTGTAATATATGATATTGAACTACTATTTTGAGGTTTTGTTATGACATTTCTGTGTTTTTAAACATTTGAATGAGAATTTGAAAAGTGTTGCGGAATAGGAAACCCAGAAAATTCAAATGGAAGTATTGATAAACTTCCTTGAATATAAAAGAATTAATTATAACCCGTTAGAAATATACAGGAGGTGAAAATCAAGTGGGTTGAACTAAAAAATTTTTTGAATGCAGTGTTAAATGGGACAAAGATTAATGCTTCCTCTGAATTTTCTTTCAATTAGCTGATGCATTCTGACGAATAGCTGAAATTGTTATGTTATTAAAGACTGAGAATTATTACAATGAGTTCACAGAATGATGTTTATTTTATATTTTGTAATCAATAAACAATTTCATATGAATTTTTCCTTCGAATAAGATATTTTCACATATCACACAGTCAGTTATTAATTAATGAGAACACAATCTTAGCATTTAACCGAATAGCTGAAGCAGTCGGTGTGATGTTATTGGGGGCTAAGAAATTTTCACAATTAAATCACAGAATGAAGCTTTATTCTATATTTGTTATCATGAACAATTTCATAAATCATCAATAGAAATTTTAAATGAACTTCTATGTGTTCATTGAATTTATGTTCCTGTTGAAAATCTCTGTCGACAACATTTTTCGTCGAAAAATGAATTTTGCCATATTTTCCTCTGCATTGTTGAAAAGAGTTTTGAGAATATTGTTATAATTCAGGGCTGGATAGGATACCCAAAATTTCCTTGAAGAAAACAATCTCTTCTTCCTTGCACCTACTTTGATCTCATGTACCGATAGATTATTTAAACGTGGCCAAGCCAAGTTGTGGGCAACTCCACGGAAATGTGCATTTGTTATTATTTAATTTACATCAAATATCTGAAAAATAATGATTCAATCAAATATAAGGAAAAAAAATGGAATTATACTCACAGCTTGTACATTTATAGTATTATACTGTGAAAACCCTTTCTATTGATCTTTCTTCACATCCTCATTACATGAAAGAAATGTTACATATCGAGGCAATCAATTTGTTGAGATGAGGTCCTTATTTTATGTATTACTCTTCACATAACTAGTAGGCTCATTCCTAGTTTGAAGCCCTCACCAACTGTAGTCTTATATCTGCCATAAGCAAAAAATTGTGAAGTTGGTTCATCCATAACTTTTCTCAACTTTTCAATCAAATCAGAAACGGCTTATTTGTCCTATTGAAATATTTGATCAACTTCACTACAGTCCCTGATATGTCGATTTTGCGATCTAAGAATCTCCTAAAATTAAAGTTCTGTAGTACGTCAGTTCCATTTTCATTGCAACATACTTACCTATTTTTAAACCTTTAAAATTAATAATGAAATAAGTGTTTTCTATCGTATTCTAACTGTTTTGTCCGGGCAGATTGTTATCCGTTAAGCAGTACCTTAGATTATTTACACCAAGATGGAGCAATCCCTTACTAGATGAACTGAATGTTTTGTTCCCATAATAAACACTGTTTGTTTACAAACAAAGTGTTGTGTCGTAAATAGAAGTCAGTGGCGTGGATCTAAAAATTTTTTAAGAATAGAAATAAATCCTTCAAAGGTTATCGAATCTTTAATTATTATTTCATTGGATGCATAATTAATGTCATTATTTTTATGAATTTTGTTGACCTTCCCGATGTTTTCATCTTATTCTAAATCATTGTTATACGCAGAATTTTTATAGTGCGGGCATATTTTCGATTCGAAAAAATTCAATATGAAAAGAGATTTGAAATAGCAAATATGATATTCAAATATTGTTGTTCTGGTTTTAATAATTACAAATACCTATACAATTGAATGTTATATCATTATCAATGATCTTATTAACAATCCTATTATATCGAATACATCTATTCAGGTCACTTTTCAGTAAGGCTGCATGGTACGTTATTACCATACAAGACGATGCTGTAGGTATCTAAATTTGGATTTTAACACAGCTTGATATCTTGTTCTGAGTTGAGTCCAGATTTTTATTGGGGACCACCATGTTATTACAAATGGAGCTCATTTGACTGCAAAGGTTTGAAATTTAAGGATATTACACCTGAATACTATGTTAAATTGAATAACAAAAATAACAATAAATTTATTGATCCAGTTCGACATGAAATGTATTAGATAGGTCAGTTTTACATCAAGTGTGAAGTATAATCATATCAGATCTCATTAATGCTGTAATAGGCCTTACTTACTTACTGAAACCTTGTCCATCCTTACCTGCACCTTTGAAGGCAAATGATAGTATGAATGTATAGTTTTGTTCCACTATATAAGATAGATGATTGGAATTTTGTTAGTTTTGCAATGGAATGGACGGGGCATCAGTATTTAAAGTGGAATAGCAATTGAAACTTGAAAGCCTGCATAATCAGGATTGATTATCAAGCAAGGATGTATTAATAACTTCCATAAAAAATAACATGTAACATAAAATAAATGATTTTTACAATAATGATTTGAAGAAATACGATAGGTAACTAAAATATACTGATAATCGATTCTTCAGAAATGTTTATAATAAAATAACTAAGAATCTACTACTGCTATTGTCCTTGGTAATTGAATCCAAACAGGATCGAAAAGTACACGATCAAAAAAGAGTGTTTTATACACCCTGATCACCCTAAAACTTAAAACTAACAATTGTAAAGATAAAAAAAAACTTATTGATTCTGATACAAAATCAGATGTGTGAGCATGCTTCTTACTCGATTCACCACTTGATCGCTCATTTTTCTTGTCTCGTGGTGAATTCTTATAGTGAAATATCTTTTCAATATCAGTTTTATCAAAGGCAATTCATGACTTTCTAGAAACCCTTCATCAAATACATGATTGCCAAATGCATTTAAAACATCATCTGGTAAACAGACAATACAATTATGAATCAACTTATTGATTAAATTTTCAGATTTTGTACTCAAAATATTAGGGTTGTTAGAAATCATATATCTTATTGTTTTTCTGCTTGTGTGCATATCTTAATGACAAATTTGGATGCCTTGAATAAATTGCCATACGTTTTTCTTTTCTGTAGAAATGAATATGTTTCACAAGTCTCCAACATATCAAGACATTTTGAGCAAGTGATACATTTTTTCAATGACTTGACAACGAATCCTGCTATATAAATTAAACATCCTGTATATATGAAGATAATTGCCATCCTGAAGAGCCAAAGTAATCATGATCATTTAACGCTGCACACAAATTTTTATACTCTTCAGTCTCCTCCAAGTCCTCCTTATGATCATTTATTGTTATTTTTTATATGACGAAACATGAAGAATTGATGTATTGTCCAAATTAACAACATTTCCAGAATCAGCACCTCTCACTTCCCTTGCTATCAACAACTTTTTATATGCTGACTGAAATTGTCTGGCTGTGGGATTGTTGTTGTATCCATTCAGACTCCTGATAGCACCAAAAAATACCTCCAATGGTCTTGAGAGAACTTATAGGTCAATAAAAAGTCTAATTTTTTTGACACCACATACATTCTAAATATTTCCTCAAGACTCTCCATACATATTAAAAACCCTAGAAACCCTGTTTTCCTTCTTGAAGATAATACTGGTGTTCCATTCAGAGTCAGTTCCATGAAGTATTCTTTTGCTTCAGAAAACCTTTCCACGTATAAATCAATGTTTTCGAAAGACAATGCCCTCTTATATGTATATGGAGAGAATTTATTTCTTGAGTTCAAGATGTCAAATAAATCATTAACTAAGAGACAGAAATTTGCAGTCTCTTCAGCACCTTTAAAATTTGTCAATTTCAAATCAAACTCAAGGAATTTAAGAGCATCCGACACACTCCTGCTGAATGTCTGCGCAGCAATCTTCACTCTCATTTTTTCTTTCACAAAAATGTAAATGACGTTTTCTTATCTTCGTTGCTGCATTCAATCCTTCTATGTCTTGAAGATTCACAAGTTCTTCAAGATAGGTCCATTTGATTAATTATCATTTTTTGTTTTCAAAATCTTACTGTCTCCTAAACAATTTCTCAAGAGTTTGAGCATGTGACAAGGGTCAAGAAAAATTAATACCTTCTCTTTGGTGACTGGATGTTCGAAGTGAGTCTTCAATGATTGAGGATTCGAAAAATCAGCACCCAATGACTCGCCATATTCAAATTCGAAGCTGCTCCATCAAAAGTAACAGAAGTTATTCTCAATTTACTTCATTCAAAAACTCCAGACAGTTAATTACCAAATTGGCTCTTTCTCTGCTTGATAATCCATCTATCAAAAAATAGCCTACTGGAATTTTCCAGTGACCATTGATGCAGGTAACTAAAACCACAAGTGCTTCCTTAGCTTCTGGTAAAGTATCCACTTCAGGTTTTTTCTCCAAAACTTATTGATCCATAAAATTTACCAGCAATGAATTCGATTTTTTTTCTAATAGCCATCTCGTCAATCACCAGATTGCAATAAATTTGTTCTCCCGCAACTGCTGCACTTTGTTTCTTCAATGCACTGAGGGCTTCAGTTGTGAAGCCAGGAGTTCCATCAATGGTCTGATACCACTTAGAAATAGTCTTTGGTGTGGAAGTGAATTATTGAATTTTCCCTAACATAATTATAGGCCCTAGGCGAGTAAAAATGTAATGATAGGGCAAATGCTCGTAGAGAAGGTGTAAATTTCTGATTTTTTGATCCCCTTATGAGTCTATTTACCATATCTCTACTAGGACCTGGTAACGATGCCTGAAATATTGAAAATAATTACATTCCCACATATATGCAAGCTGAATCTTACTTACCTCTATATAATCTTGAGCATTATCGATATAAGGTTCATTTCCCTCAAATTATTCAGTAGTCCTGAAATATCTGAAATTTTCTGTTGCAGTCTTCTGTTCTTCATCCTCCATGCTTTCAGTCTCTTTTTCTGTTCTGCAATTTTTCGTTTAGCAAGGGAGAAGGCAATTTTCCTTGTTTGGTGTCCTGAAATCTTCATCCTTTACATCACCACAAAACATTTTCTTTTTCTTGGCCTGGGTACAGACTTTTAGCTTCAGAACTGAAATAAGATAATGAAGGTTTTATATAAGAACCAGAATATATTTTGCAATATTATAAATATAAATTGTAAAACTTACGTAGTTGGATGTGCTACTGTTAATACTTCCGAGGATACCAGTTGCTTGACGATTCTGAAGCTGTCATAGTACCCGACAATTCTGAAACTGTCAAAGCACCAGAGGATTCTGTATCAGTCAAAAAAGCAGATAAATCTAAGCGGTAATGTATCAGATAAATCTGAAGCAGTCAATGTAGCAGATAA
>CM024240.1:82590502-82673352 GCA_013421045.1 Propylea japonica | reverse complement strand
ACGAGGCTAGTTCCTCGCTCTTACAAGTTTCTCGTCCAAGGCATTCCTTCCTCAGGCTCGCAATGCCAAGACATTCCGTGACTAGGTGAATGGCGGTTTTTCCTCCACCCTCAGACCTACACTCGTCAGTGTCCGACAATCCCATCCTCAACAGGTGCTTTTCTGAGGCGACAATGTCTGTAAGAAAGCCAGTGAGAGTGTAATTGCTTCTTACCAAGATCCAGATATCTTCTGGATCCCGCTGTCTCGAAGTTCCGAAGGAACTCAATGAATGATCCATCCCTGGGAGATTCCGCCAGAGTTTTCCCCCTCGGGCTTTCTCCTTCTCCAGAAACTCTTTCATTATAGGTACATTAAGATATAGCACAGAAGGGTTCTGGGCAATGAGTGACATTTGTGCGCCCTCTTTGCAAGTGTATTGGCCTCTTCTTTCCTTTGATTCCCGAGTGGCCGGGAACTCAGAATAAAAAACCTATTTTTCGCCTACCTCGTTGAGTTTGTTCCGGCACTCCAGACCTTTTTAGAGTTGATTACGTAGGAGCTCAGTGCTTTAATAGCAGCTTGACTATCTGAGTGTATGGCTATATCACACTTCTGATAGTTTCTTTCTAGATTGATATCTAGACATCTTTCAATAGCTAAGATTTCCGCTTGAAAGACGCTCATACAGAAGTCTAGCAACAGTGCACACTTGGTGCTTGGCCCGTACATCCCCGCGTCTGCTCCTGTGGAGGTTTGGAACCATCTGTATATATTTTAAGGTATTTCCTTAAGATTATAGTCGAGGTATTCCCGTTTCCATCATCTCTTTTACTTAGCAATGTCAATTTTTCTCAGTGATTACTTTCTTGGTCATTACATCACTAGGGAGGTTCGCATTTGAGATGTAGTTATTCAGAGAGGACCAGACTCTCTGATTCTTTATTATCTCATTACCTGCACCTTCCTTAGATATTCTGAGAATAGCCTCATGTAGAGATGTAGAGTATGAGATCCGTAAGCCCCTACGCATGAATAGTACTGCATTGTAATCAACCAAGCTCTAGAAAGAGATGGAAAGCATTTCATTGCTGCACTAGGGTGAAGTAAACAATTGGTCAGATTTTCATTTCACCAGTTCTTGAATAAACCTACATTTTCGTAATTTTTCCTGAGATAAATTACCGAAATAAGCCTTAAGCAACAATATAACTGCCACCAAATCAGTAAAAATATTCAGTTTATGAACTTTGAATCGAAATAAAATGCAAAGACGTCGCATCGAGAAACAACACAGACGCTAACCGTTGCTCTGCAAGGCTCATTGAAACGTAGAATCACGAAAAACTGGCGGCATATAACTTGAAAACATAAAAATACCAAGGTTAATGTTATTAACAGACAGACAGAACACAGAGATCTTTCCTCATTTCTACCTATCTATGTTCTTTGTTGTTCGGAGATTGAACATACATAATATCGAAAGAAAACAGTTCTTTATTTTCAACTTACTATCCGACTTCTCTATTTGACACTGCATCACTTCCAAACTGATGCAAATCAGTAACGCAGCGTTTCCTATAGGTCGATTCGGTCGAGTGAAGTGGTTTCTTCAGTTAATCAGTCAAATAGAAAAGTCCATATGCTATGAATGACGTCCGTTTGGTATGACGATAAAATTCGTAGGTTTTTTTCAATCTTAATAGTAAATATAATTTTTTCAAGTAAATATTTGAGTAAATCTTACCTAGTGAGAATATGCTGAAGACCATGTCGATATTCGTGTTCATAAGCAGGAACAGTAACCTGTTTCCTCTTGAATTGGCTGTTTTCGATCCTTTCTAGAGCAGAAGGCGTGGGATCTCTATAATCTGGCATAAGTACAATGAAGCTGAGAGGTTCTGGACTCTCTGATAACAACTGTTCTATATGAGTCACGTTGCTTCCAAAAGTTCTCGCAAAATGGCGGGTGTACTTCAAAAGAACCGGACACAGCTTTCAGCTGAAGAAACGGTCTGAAAATATGATAAATTGTTTAATGAGTAAGTTTCCGAAAACGCTTTAAGAAGACCTCGCAGCACCTTGACCTTGAGATTAGTTTGCAACCAGGCCCCGTATTCTCGACAAGTGATCTTCCAATGCGTATACGAACTTCATTGCGCGAGTCCCTCTTGTACCTGCAAAAATGCACAACGCGCAATGAAGTTCGTAATTCGTATACGCATTGAAAGATCACTTGTCGAGAATGAAGGCCTGCCCTCTTTGCCATTTCGGTAGCAAGGTTTTAATGAACCTTGCTACTTACCTACGTGCTACGTCCATTATATGCTTTGGTTTTATGGAGCACGAACCAAGGTGCCGGAGTCTTTTCCTATGGAAAGTTTTATTCCGCATATCGTAGAGATCTAGAAATAATCGCAAGCACGTGTACGGATTTGTTTACACTGCACGGACTGAGAGCTATAAAATTGTCGTTTATTCTATTTCGATACCCTTCCAGGTGTCAAGGGACAATTACTGGTTAGATAAAAAGGGGAGCGGCCGAAATAAGTAAACAATAACTAAATTCAATTTGCACGATTTATGCACTGCCCGCATTTTAGTCAAGAAAAGCTCCAACAGAACGTTCGTCAGCTGCCACTAAAGTCGATTTGGCCAGGTGCAATTTGCAAAGTAATCAAGACGCAGCATTAGAAAGACATATTATGTGCATCGTTAACATGCTCCCATTTGGATTATTAGTTGACCCCTGACCCTAAGTTCTTTTCTGCGCGATTATTTTGCAGCTTATGTGCACCAGGCCTTATAAATAAAATTGTCGGAAATAAGACTGATAAGAATAGTAGAAGAAATATACAGGGTTCCAACAAACTGGACCAAATAATTTTTTGAATGGATTCCTCCAATGAAACCTATTTCGAACCTTTTTCAATATGGGTGCAAGTTTTCGTCTATATTCTTTCGTCTTTCGTTATGGAATATTCAAGTGTTGATATTTATAAGATTTTGCCCTTTCATTGTCGCAAATAGATATTCATATTATTCATTAACAGTATACCAGATTAGAAAATTATCTATCAAATACTCAAAGCTGAATAAAGTTGATATAGAAAAAGTGGGCCAGAAGAACTTTAAATGCAAAAAAATACTATACCTTAATTCATGTTGGTTGTCATTTCAGTTGACCTCAATTGTGTGATTTTCCCAAATTCATATACATAATATATCAAAATCTGATGCCCAATGACGTAATAGTCAGAGCGTCAGACTAAAAATAAACATAGAGATGCCCCTACGGGTGAATAGTACTGCATTGTAATCAACCAAGTATAAGAGTGAGATGAGAAGCATTTCACTGCCACACAGGGGTGAAGTAAACAATTGGTTAGATTGCATTTTTCCAATTCCTGAATATAATACAAAATTTTCGTAACTTTGCCTGAATTATAACTATCGGAATAGCCTTAAGCTACAATAACTGCCCCCAAATCATTAAAATAATTTAGTTTATGAACGTCAAATCAAAATAAAAATGTAAACACATCGCATCAAGAAACCAAACACTAACAGACAATGTTGCCAAACTGACAGAATTATCTGTTACAGACGCAAGCCGTAAGTATCAGGGTGGGGAAGCGGTAACCAATTATCCCAATACGGAATAAACATAAGGCACGATTTCGCAACGCCGCATAACAAATGCGTGAAGGCCACTCTAGGTTTCCTTTTTCCTTCAATTACAAACATTTGGCAAAATTATCGCGCACTGCATCTGGGAACTAGCACGCAAAAACGAAGTTATTCTTTCAGGTTGAACCACTTCTGCGGTAAGCGACTACAGCCCGGTTGTACAGTGAGAGTTTATGCAAATTTCAAGACTGAACCCTACTCAAACCAGAAATATCTGTTGTACAGTTCGGAAAATCGGGTGCTCAAGCCTGGTTTAGCTAAAATATCACTTCAAATGATCAATTTATAGGTTATATGTCAATAATTGTTGAAAGTTCGAACTCTCTGATTTTGTGGGAGCAGTGATTTTTGCAAAAATGCCAAAGGAATAGGGAGGGAGAGAATGAATCATTTTGAGGTGTGGATGAAACTGATTTTTTGCAAAGAATTAGTTCATCAAAAGATGGAGTACGTTTTTGTGATTTCTCAAATTCAGGAGGAAATATCACCACAATTCAATTAGAATCTTCCATAGTCTATGAAACCTCGCTCTCTTGACATAGAAGAATGTTATTATTCTTGTTTTCTTACTCGTCTTTCCATTTGTCCAAAATTTGTCGCAATGCATATCGAAAACGAATGTCTCAAAGGAAGCGACGTTGTCATTTTCTGAAGAATTGTAATGGGGGAAGTTTAGTTGAGCTCGGCTCAAACATAACCTGTACAACGTATGACATATTTGAACCTGGATCACTCGCGAACCGAGCTCAGTTGAGCTTCGATTTGAGCTGGCACTGTACAACCGGCCCTACATGTCAAAGATGGAGAATTTTTTCAACAATAATGAATACTCACCCTCTGCTGCCAAAATACGCGTCGCAATCCCCGAACGCCGAGCAATACTGCTTGAAGTAGCAGTTCAAAGGAGATGCGAAACATTCAAATGTGACGCCGAACATCCTGTTCAAGCATTCGAACACTGTTACAGGAAGAGAGGCTTGAGTATCGTGGACGTCCAACTGGCGTTCTTCCCCGTTGGGTAGACCCCCAAGAAGGTGGCGTATCTTTTCAACATCACCCAAACTCTTGGTATGAACTGTTCAAACTTCCTGTCGTCGAAGCAGCTGTGTCTGTACAAGTGTTCCTGAAATGAAGAGGTTTAATATTGGTTATTGTATGAAGTGCCTACACTTTTACAATAGGCAAATCAAGCTAAGCGATACGCCCTCTGGTGACGATCTGAGTAATCTTTAATATTGACATAATTCTTTCATTTTGCATTTGTGTTGTCGTGATTCATGTGAATAATTAACAGCATTAATAATTTTTTAAGTATAATTCATTCAAATAGCTATGTTCAGTTCCTCAGTGTTCTTCCTGAGAAAAAAAGAATTCCAGATAATATAAATTTCCATGCCTTTCCTCGAGCTGGGGATAAATTTCGTGTTTGGGTAGAAGGGAAATCGAGGAGTAAAGTGACAAAGTGTTGATGATCGACGAAAAGCCTGGCAACTGAAACTAAAATCGCCACAGGAAATAAGAAAGTTTGCTCCTTGCATTTTGTAGATGACGATTATTTTTATCGCGGTAAGTAGAAACCTGCATTTCTGTCGAAACTAATAATTCTACGGAAATTACTTCTGACTTCTAGTATAAGATCCGGTATAAGAAATATATACCCTCATCTGTTATTTATTAGTGATAAGGAATAAATGATAGACAACATTTATATCGACACATTCACATGGGTAACCTAATTAAATTTGGTGCGGATGATGTTAAATTCTTAAAAATTTAACTAAATTTTTGAGTGTATTTCCCTCATCTGTTATTTGGAAAATCGTCAACCAGTTGAGAGAATATACCCTAAATAAGTGAAAAAGTAATGGTTGCCTGCTTTTTTCCGGGTATCATTGCAGGGTTGCCAGGTGCGTCATAGAGGTGAAAATACCCTAATCGAGTGTCAAATGAAAGCTTATTTCATTCTCAATCCGACTGTATAGGGTTGCCTCATTGAAAAGTGGATTCAGTACAGGGTTGCCTCATTTTAGATGGAGATTTTAGACAGGAGCCGCGGTGACAGATATGAGTTGCGCGCTCAACTGTTTGTTTCAGACAATGAATGAAAAAAATACTGTTTCCATTTCTAATGGACAACCCTGTACTGAATCCACTTTTAAAAGAGGCAACCCTATACAGTCGGATTGAGAATGAAATAAGTTTTCATTGACACTTGATACGATCAAATAACAGATGAGGGTATTTTAACCTCTTTGACTCACCTAACCGAATCTGGCAACCCTACAGTCATGCCCGGAAAAAGCAGGCAACCATTACTTTTTTACTCTTTAGGGTATATTCTCTTAACTGGTTGACAGATGAGGGAAATATACTGAAAAATTTCAGTTGAATTTTTAAGAATTTAACATCATCCGCACCAAATTTAATTAGGCAACCCATGTGGAATCAGGGTTGCCAGTTCGATTTTTATGTCATCAGTAGATACCTTGACTAGAATTCAGTAGATTCATTCTATGTTCTAAAATTTCAGGAATGGACAATGAAATGAGCTTGTGACGTTGAAAAAATGTGTTTTAACGAAAAAAAGTATGATATTTTCAACCAATAGAAAAAAAAAGTTTGAAGAAAAATAAATTATTAGTAATTTAAAATACAAAATACTCATGAATACCTATCACAAAATGGAGTAAAAAGGAACTTAACAGATTTGACTAGATATATGAAAACGAGAACAAATAGAAAAATAAATAACAAATACAAAACAAATAAGAGAATTAAATGCAACAAATTGTTGCAAGAGATGAGGCCAATGAAAAATTTATTCAGAATCAGATAAAGAATCTTCTCTTTTCGTTTATACATATCATTATTATGTAAATTATTTATTACTTCTTTTGTGAAATTGACGTTAAAACAATTTGTTTTCCCTGAATTCAAATAATAATAGGTCATAATTTTTTTTCAGATTAGATTATGAAATTTTCAGTAGATCAGTAGATCTAGACGAAAATCAGTAGATCTACTGAAAAATCAGTAGACCTGGCAACCCTGTGTGGAATGTGTCGATATAAATGTCATATATCATTTATTTCTTATCCATACTAATATTATAAATGCGAAGTAACTCTGTCTGTCTGTCTGTTACTCTTTCACGCCTAAACGGCTGAACGGATTTTGATGAAATTTGGTATGGTGATAGATGATAACCCAGAAATGGTCATAGGCTATAAATAATCACGCCATCGTTCTTAGGGGGTAGGCAGTAGGCAGATAACTAAATTGAGTTCACGTCTAAACGGCTGAACAGATTGTGATGAAATTTAGTAAGGTAATAAATGGTCACCTAAAAACGGATATAAGATCAAAATGATCACGTCATCGTACTTAGGGGGTAGAAGTAGGCAGAAAATTGAATTGAGTTAGTGATTTTTTTAGGTTTTGCTGGGAGTTTTGCTCTATCATGCCTAAACGACTGAACGGATTTTGATGAAATTTAGTTAGGTGATAGATAGTAACCTAGAAAAGGATATGGGCTATTGATATTCATGCTATCGTACTTAAGGCGTAGGCAGAGAAAACTAATTAAGTTAGTGATTTTTAATCGTTTTTTTAAGTTTACCTCATTCACGCCTTAACGTCTGAACGGATTTTTATAAGACTTGGTTAATATAAAGATAGGATCCTAGGCACGGACACAGGCTACTTTTTACGGCAGGAAAATACGTCATTCCCGCGGAAATCTAGCGTGATCGTGTCAAGAAGCATGACGCCATAGCTACTGAAATGATTGATGCGGACGAAGTCGCGGGTAAAAGCTAGTCACCAATGAATAACAGATGAGGGTATATTATTCTTATACCGGATCTTAGACTATTCAGATTCTTGAAGACTGTGTCCAAGTGAATCGATCGAGAAAATTTTCGACTCGAATTGAATTTCGATATACATATACAGACACTTACCAGTTTCTGCAGATAGATACTGTTGATCATGAGAGTGTCATTCTGATATTTGATCTGCATCTGATCCCTGTCCGGAATGTATTCGACGACAGGTAACCTTGTAGACGGTATCGAGAACTGAATGGGATAACACCAAACTTTTCTCATGTGTGGTATCGTCATCGCAGGTGGTAGTTCCATGTTCTGTTCTTTCAGTATTATGTTGGTCTTTTCTCTCACTTTTTTTGCGTATTCGCAGGATAAATTGTAAATCTTCAAGCAGATGCCCTCTACTGATGATCTCACCTGTAAGAAGAAGATGAAATGCTAAATCCTTCATGTTGATTGAAAAGGATTTAATGCTTGGTTGTCAATGAGCAACTTGAATCGTAATGCTTACCCATGAAGAGTTGATTTCAGTATCATTTTCTACCCTGATCCCTTTTTTGAAAAGAGAAAATGCTCATCCCAATAACACAACAATAGGTCCAACTATAGAAGTAGGATAGTATCATAGAGATAATAGTATAGAGTTGCTATCGATGAAATGAAATTGGTATCAGATCCGCCATATTACTGCTATACGTCGAATTTGACAATCATTGAATTTTTTTCTGAAAATAGTGATTTTTGTACCTTTTTCAAGTTAAATTGAGATTTCTTGAGCTTAATAAACAATAATGAAATGGTATCTTGTGCTGTATGGCTTTCTTCAAGCAGAGAAGGAACAGATAAGAAGAAAATTAGGAGAAAAACATATCACAGGTAGGCATGAGTACTGAACAGATCCGCATTAGAAATTTTTGCTAGTCTGTCTTGGTAATCTGATATCTTTCATATGTGTATATTATCGCCTGAAGAAGAATTGTTTATTTGATATTCAATTGACCTCATTTGAACAGGATTCCTAAAGACCCAACACGTCGTATTTTTGGGTGAAATTCGTAAACAGAAAAACTGGCAACTCAATTCAACCCTGAACTTTCCGCCATATTGGTCCTCGACTTAGCCCCGCCCAGTGGTACTAATTTTTCTTACTCAATAGTATGTCATAGCGTCTCTTCTCTATTATATCTAGATGGGTCCAACCAAATTCTATTTGAACTCCTTTATCCTTTTATTTCTGAATTGGCCAGTCCAACTTCCGTATTTCGTAAATATTTGGTAGTAAAATGTTCTCAAATTATATTCTTTCGCAATTGCTACGGTCTCATTACATATTCAAAGGGCTAATTTGAGGGTTTGTCGTGTGTGAAAAAATTTATTGTCGGGCCGAGAAAATTCTATTCGCGGGCCGTAGGCTGCCCATGCCTGCTCTACTCGGTGGAATGACTGATATCTAGAGACCGGGTTAAATGCAACATAAAGACGTTGTTCTATGCAAGCAAATATGCACGAAAATATGCAGAATATGCAATATTGAATAATGAAATTGTGGAACCCAGAAAAACGAAAAGCAATTTTTATTTCAAAATCCACATATCAATAACTCCTAACAATATGATATTTAAATTCAATTTATCCACTCCTATAAACTAATTTCTATGTGTAATAGTAGCTAGAACACAACCATAGACATGTCTATGAACCGAAAAGCGAGTGTTATAATAACACCCGCCCATAACTCCCGCTAATAAAAATACCTAGGAAAATGAAATTGTTCACAAAAAAAATGTATAAAAAGTAGGATCGATCCGGAAATCTATTTCAGCCATCAAGATAACGTTCTAGCGATTCATTCCAGATTTATTTTTGGAAAACGTAAATTTTTGAAGTTGCGAAAGTACTTGATTTGATTAGTTAGAGACTCTGATTTGATTCCCGACTACAGAGTACAGAGGTTTGACGGTTGGACGAAATGTTGTCAATACTTTTGACAACTGTCCAAATTTTTTTAATGCAGATTAATTCGAATTAATGAAGAAGTCGTGAATAAAGTATAGTATTCAATTCGCGGTAATGCTCAAAACACACTTGATGAATTACATCTGCGTGTGTTTTGACCTGCATTACCGCTCATCGAATAATATACTATTAATATTTTTGTAAACGTTTACCATTAAATATTGTTTCAAATGTCCAATGTTAAATTTTGTCTTCGATCAATTTGAATATTTTTGTAAGTGGAAAAAGTTCGCTCATTCATATTTCCCACACACATACACTTTTGCGTGTTGGTTTGGATGTGCGACAAGCGTGAGATGACGTCGAAAAAAGATCTGATGTTAATGGCAGTGGCGTGTGTTGTTATTTAAAAAAAAATTTAATATAATAGGGAACCTGACACTGTATTGCTAAACACATGAAACGTGCACAGACTTGTTGCCCATACACGGTCGTTTTTGGTCATTCTTCCACGTACGGTGAAGAATGCACACGCCACACGACGGAGATGATTGCGCATTCCAAATTTACGCCATACACACACTGTTTTAACTGTACCCCGTACAACGCGCATTCAAGTCTTCGCGCTTCCCTCTTAGTGAGTGAGCCCTTTGACATTAGTCACAATTATTAGTATAATCCCTCAATAGACCTCATATAGTCCGTTCGCGAAAGTTTGAGCGCTTAGTAGGCGTTTGTATTTAACTGAAGTTGGCAGTATTCGCTGTCATAACGTAAAATAAAGCCAACGTTGCCGAATTTACCCGGCCTCGTACGACGAGCTTGAGAGTTATCAGAGAACTCTATGCAATATTGACAACATTGCGTATTAATCTGACAAGAAAATAAACAACTTTACGTAAAATTTTAATATACATAGTGTAATATGCCAAATTTCTATGGCCAATGGACGGCTCAAACTTTCGTGAACGGACTATATTTTGTGGAATTTGGTCGGATTCAGCACTTTTATCGCATTTTGGAACGCAGGGATCTTAGCTGAAATATGCAAATGCCGCTGAAGATGTCTTAAAGATGCAAATGCATAAAATCCGGCCTCTACTGATATCAATCGGTCACAATCCCATCTAATAAAATACCTCTCCTACTAAATTACCCTGAGTCTGTACAACAAAAAATCGATTTTCTCACCGTTTCCGTCAGATGGGGCTGGCACTGCTGCTTGAGATGCGCGAGCCTGTCTTGAAAATCGTCGTAGGTGGCGCCAACTGTCTTCCTCAACCACTGGAAGGTCTCGTCCACGTTCCATTTCACAACCTTTCTGCTCTCCGATCCAGCGTCCCTCGATTCTATGATTTTCTTGGAAGCTTCCGCGTAGCGAGATAGCTGTTTTCTTGCATCGCCTGTGAACTTGGCTGCACCAGCTTGATGGGGATGTCGTTTATTATTTCTTTGTACATGCTCTGGGAGATTTCCGGGAAGCAGCAGCTCGGCAGAAGGGGATCAAACCCTGGGAATAAACTCCAGTGTTAAAGATTGTTTTGCTTCAATTAACTAGGACTTTTTAAACTCGAGTGTTAAAGATTGTTTTGCTTCAATTAACTAGGACTTTTTGATAATTATGTTATGAGATCAGTCAGGATGGGGAAGTTATCTACATAACGAATTATACATGAATGATGGTGAGGAAAAAGGTTGTTTCTTTGGTTCATGGTAATCTATACAGGTGGCCCATGGTCGATGGTACACTAGACGTTACAGGAAGTACAAAGTAATTGGAAATTGGGTTTCTGGACAAGAACTACTGCTCTATCAATCTAAAATAATTCCAGAGCTGCGATAGCATACAAATGAAATTAGCATTTTCATCATAATATAGGGTTTTCCAATAAGAAGTGTTATTTTGAATAGCCCGCTATTTCGGTAGATGTCACTTTGAAGCTGTCATTTTATGACATTTTACAAGTAGAAATTACGCCATTAATAAAAATGGTGAAAATTTGGCAGAGACGGTTCTTAATACCCGAACATTTTTGGGTTGTCGTGAAGCACCTGGACAGACCGCAATAAAGAAATTTGTGGAAAAAATCGAGCTGTTGGGACAAGTTAGTGATGTGACGAATAAAACCTGTGCACGTCGCTCAAGAACAGCCGGGAATATTGCTGATGTAGCCGAAAGTGTTTAAGGAAACCCAGGTTTGTCCATTCCTCGTCGTTCTTTAGAATTAGGCATTCCACAAACGACATCACACCGTATTTTGCATAAAGATTTGGGTATTAAGGCTTATGAAGTTCAGTTAACACAAGAACTCAAGCCGGCCGATCAGCAACAACGTCGTGTCTTTGGTGATTGGGTCGTTGAAATGCATGAAAACGAACCGGAGTTCCATCGAAAAATCATCTTGAGTGATGAGGCCCATTTCCAAGCAAAATTTACTCATCTGGGGCTCGGAAAACCCAAGAGTTATTGTTGAAAAACCTCTCTATCCTTAATGTGTGACTGTTTAGTGCGGTTTATGGTCCGGCGGAGTCATTGGACTTACTTATTCGAAAATGAGGCTGGAGCAACAGTTAAGGTGAATGGATATCGCTATCGAGAGATGATTGATTTTTTTATGGCCGAAATTGGATAGTATTGATATGGACAACGTTTACTTTCAACAAGACGGCGCTACGTGCCATACAAGCAACGAAACCATTGATCTTTTGCGGAATAAGTTTCCGGACCGTGTTATCTCTGAAGAGGTGATCACAATCGGCCACCGAGATCTTGTGATTTAACACCTTACGACTTCTTCCTTTGGGGCGACGTGAAAGAGAAGGTTTACGCCAACAGCCCAGCGTCGATTCAAGACCTCAAAGATGGAATTCGTCAGGCTATCGAGGGCATAGGGCAGCCACTTTGCGATTTGGTTATGGAAAATTTCATTAAATGGATATGGTCCTGTGAGCGTGGTCGTTGTGGTTATTTGCCTGATGTTATTTTCCACTATTAACGGCATAGCTTCTTCTTTATAATGAAATAAACATCCGTTCATTTATATTGAAAATGACATTTTCTTTGAATATCAAAATAACACCTCTTATTGAAAACCCTTTACTTTGCCACCAGCCGCTTTTTGAATGTGGCAAAATCACTTCATTTAGAATATCTCATGTTTTTCAAGCGTTATCTCGATGGGGTACTCTGTGCAATGGATTGTTTCAAAGGAAAGGAATCGGCGAGAAACGTTTAACATGTAAAAAATCATCATCCTCAAAAAAAAACTTCTATAAGAAATTTAACTTATCATGTTCAAAATATTCTCTACATTTTAAAAATGTGCGAAACCGGAAGTGCTATAAAATTGATTTCCATCTGAACAAATCACATTTCAGTTGTTCAATAATCGGATTATTTCTGTCAAAAATAGGGGTGTCCCATCTACCCATCTCTCAGACTGACCCAATATACTTTAAATTCAACATTCATAATATCTTAAAATGAATTTGTCGTTTTCAACAGATTATGTAGTAGCGACGCTACGTTAAGATGTTTTATTTTTTACATAAAAACGGTGCCTCATACGAAAAACGCAGGAAAGATTTTGTCACGATATGAACGAAGAATTCTAGAATAATTATTAGTTGGATATATCTCAGTAGCGAACATTTTTTTTAGTTTGAAACCTACTCATTTTTGAATCCACATTTGTGACAACTTCTTTTCATGAAATCTAAGGATCTAAGGAATCACCCCGTTAATTATTTGCCGCGTCTTTTTCAAACACCTTTTAGTATATTGTTTTTAAGATATTTTTTACATTAAAACCACTTTTCCTTATCTATTCAGTTCAAAAAAATTATGAAATGAAAATTTTTATTTATCCATATTTCTCGAACGAAAACAATTAGAATTGTAGTCATTTTATTCATAGATAAGGTGATAATGACGAAATAAAGGAGATTAATAATGTTGAAAGATAGTTCTCTTGAAAGTTCGAAAAGAAAATGTAAATTTTAATATTTTCATTTGTTCCAGTATACACCTCGGTATACACATTATGTTTAGATCAACTGAATCCTATCGTTGTAGATCCCATGAAATAAACCATAGTTACTTCTAACACGAAGAGTGAAAGTGAACTCTGCTTTCGTTACTGTGCTTTTGCAATAGTTTATTGTTTCATCAGGGTTCTGACAACTGCCTATTGAAAAAAAATCGACAAACAATTCAGTTTAGGTTCACATACTGACCGAACAAATGTAAAACTAAAACTGATTAGATGATACTGAATAAATTCTGGAGATATAATGTAATACAGTAGAGACTCGATAATCCGGAGAACGATAATCCGGATATTTACTAGTCCGGATTGACGTCAAGATTGTATTATGTCCTTATAATCCGGATTGCAAGACTCAATAATCCGAATTTCCGATCGTTGCATACGTGGTTTACGGTTCTAACTTGTCGTAAATCAATTTCTATGACGACTTATCTTTTGGTATATAATAGTGCACAATGGTATAAGACAAAAAAGAGTCAGACAAGAATAATTAATTAGTGAAATGGAATGGAATGTTTCTACCTCCAAACCATACAGCTTTGATACAGCATATGGATCATAATGAAATTAAATTAACAAAACTGAAATACCGAAAAGGCCTTTTAGCACATATTTTTTCGATCCTCAAAGACGGAGATAATGTTAGCAAATGCATTTAGAGCATAGATCAATACGATGCAGTCTGTTTATTCCATAACTCATGGCAATTACTGATATTCAGCTTCTGAAAGATATACAGGAGAAAGCTATTGTTCAGCATTCTTTTTCCCTTACAGTAGAAAACGTAAAATATCTAATTATTCCAAATAATATATTTGTTTTATGGTTTCGATAATGAAGCCTATATTTATTTCAACCGTTTTTTTTAAATTGCATCTTTACTAAATTGTAAGACGCGGTATTCCGGATTCCTCATTAATCCGGATCATCCCTTGCATTAATTGATCCGGATTATCGAGTCTCTACTGTATTAAGGCTTTTGAACATATTTTTTATGAATATTCATATACCTGCTATATTTCTATGTAGATCTTTGTTCATTTTTCAGTTCATAACTCACCAAAAGTTTTTTATATAAAACAGGAACAGTCATTTGGGTAAAAAGGGAGGTCAGGTAGTTTGTATGTTATTCTACGAAATGTTGAAAATGCAATTCCAAAATTCGTAATCACTGGATGACTATGGAATTAATCTTTACAGCCATAACTTCGAAATTCTGAAAATAAATAAGAAACATTGAAATACAATTCCTGAGAAAATTTACAGTTGCCCTTAGCTGAAAAAAATCTACCCGTTGATAATTCTGTTTAACATCAACAAATGTTTCTTTCACCATTAACAATACTGTAGTTCGTATCTGTTTATAATTTGATTATGCTTTTATCAATATACCTTATCAATAACAGTGCCAATATTATTTCTAATAAGGCAATACTGCAATGCAATCATCAGCGAAATATATTTCACTTAGATTTTTGTTTAAAAATTGAAATGGAATCAAATTTTGGTGGAAAATACTGGAATACAATCTGTCCAGATCAATAATTTTTGCATCCGAAAGTAATTTGGAAATGATCTATGTTTTTCAAAAATATTTTTACGATACACCCATGTCCAGAAAATTACTGTTATATCCATAGATGAGAATGACATTTTCACATTATTTAGCAAAAATATGTAACTGCCAATTTTCTAATTAACACACATTTTAGCACAATTTATCTATTCAAATCCATGTACCTGTGTCTATTACTTTTCTTTCCATCAGCCACCTATTGAAGGAATCCTTAGGAGCATTAATAGATTCTCTTGAATGACACAGTTCTTCATAACACTGTCTGAGTTTAGCTAAAAGACCACATCGATAAGCTTCTATCTCAGGATGCGAATGCATATAACTCGATGGCGGTCTTTCATATATAATAACATTTGTTTGTATATCTAAATCCCATGGTCCAGCTAAAATAAACTTTTTTGCTGGTATATTGAGTTCTTCTGACATTCTCCTTTTAGTCATTGGAATGGGGGTTGTTTGTACAGGCATAACAGGCGGTGGAGGATGACATATACCAAGTGGATCGGTTATCGGGTCAAACTCTGGTTTTAAGGAAGGCATTTCCCACAAACTTTCGCCAGTTAGCCTGTTCCAAAAGTAAGGGCGGCTTTCTCTCTTCGACCAAAATTTTCTCCAACCTTGCTGAACCAATTCATAAGGCATATCAAATTCTGCATTGGCATTACTTCCTGGGGCTCCTTGTGGAGTAGAGGGTGTTGGCATAGTTGAATTATGTGGTGAAGGTGTTGAATTACCTGTAGACAAATCCACAGGGGGCCACATATTCCTCTCATCCAAACCTTTACCACTGTTTTCTTCGTTCATTTTCAATGTTTATATGGAAGATGTTTAAGTTATTATTTGAAGAGGACTCACTTGCAATACCCGACTTAAACTTTACCGATGCGAAAGGAACATATTGTAGTATATGTTAAAACTCGCGGGCATAAATTTGATAATATTTTCACGCGAAAATACGAATTAATTCATGTTTTCAAAGGATAAATCGAGTACACCTCCACCCAGACGCCATTAGCTGACTGATGAAAATATCAAAACATTTCGCGACATGAAAAGCGATGCTAACGACGTCAAATGCGCGGACATTCTATGTACTATAAATTTTCTTTGTTTGTTATTTTAGGATAACTAACAAATTGCAAAATATTGAAATTGAATTGACATAATCCGTACTCCATTGAGTTAAAAACCCATTAATTATAATGGGATAAAACTAAAATTAACATATTTTCCTAATTCGACATGACCTGATTAATTCACCATATTCTATGCAAGTATTTTCGTGGTGTGACGATTGTTACAAGTTACAATACAAATCGAAATTTCATATTTTCATGCAGTGTTCAGTGTCTCCTATACATTTATCCATAGATTTATAATACTAACTAGATAGCGAACATGTCAAAAATTTTGAGGCAAACGGCGGCCATTTGCAGTTTGGAGTGAAATTGACTAATTTGAGAGTTGTCAATTTTTCAACGAACTGAAATATTAGAATTAGCGAGCTTATACCGTTTTTGAGGAATCTATTGTGTATAATCATCAAAATGGTACATTATTTCAATAACTAATCACACGAATTGAAAAAAAAATATTATTTGATATAGACCGAAATCTCAGTGTTCACAGAACACTAAAGGCGTTTTCGGAAACTTACTCAGGGTACTAACTCGATCCATCAGGTCACGTGACGGATCTACTCGGGTCTCGGACCCGGGTTCAGTGTTTACGAACACATCAGGTTTAGGATTTGAAGTGACAGTCGTATCAATAACATAACCAAACAAATTAATGAATTTATTTTTTCCATTCCAGTCTATTCTCGGATTGTCTCTAGATATGCTTGCATTTATGAGCTTCTGTTGAATATTTCTTATAATTTCTCGTGTGCCCTTCCATGTTTAATAACATTTTTGACTACTATGCTTGAGAAGTAGAGAATTTATTTTTCAGTTCCAATTTATTCACTTATTTCCTTTAGCTTTGCAGGATTTATTGGCTTCTGTAAAATATTTCTTATAATTTCTGGTGTGCCCTCACATGTTCAATGTTATCTTCGAGTACCTATATTAAAGAAGTAAATAAGGCTTCAGCTTTTACGCAGAAAGATCTGCATACAAAGTTATGAAGAAGTTGTTGCACATTATTTTCTCGGCTCAAGAAACCACTCATTTACAATGAGCCAAATTCTCTTCTCTTTCCATAATTTTTAGGAATAGAATATATGAAATTATTCAGAAAGGAGTAGAAGACTTATTCCCGCTTTTTTCAAATACAAAATTGAACTGCAGTGCGCATGCGGTGCCTGCAGAACCCTACTCTCGAGTAGGGTTACGATAAATCAACCTGGGTCAGTGATCGAGTTAATAACCCCGTACTTTCCGAACACGCGTTGGATGTTCGGGGTAGGTAAACGAACGCCAAGGTTAGGGATCGAGTTAACCCGAGTAAGTATCCGAAAACGCCTTAATATACAGAGTTCGTTTTTCATCATTTCTTTCAAAGGAACGTCTATGTTTCAATCAAAATTCGAGCACATATGGCATAAAACATCAAATATTTGTGGTTCACTCCAAACTGCAAATGGCGGCGATTTGCCTCACTTTTTTCTACGTGACAGTTAGGAAGTTCGACGTCCAGTTAGTATTATAGGTCCATGCATTTATCCAATCTGGCATATGTAACTTAGTACCAGCATTGTCCTTATTCAAACAATGGTACCAGCCTTCAATAATTGAATGATAACTCAAATCAAATATTGCAGGCAAAAACCTGGAACTAAGTTACAAAAATTTGGTGACCGAAATTTTTTGAAATGGAGCACATTTGCCCCAAAAGAATATAGGAGTATAAAGTTTGAAGTATTAATTAAGATGCATAGTATATTGTTAGAGGTATTTTCAAACCGAAAGAAATGCTAAAAAGTACTATTATAATTGCTAAGTGTTGAACAACGGTAATATATTAGAAGATTAATGATCAATTAAACAAAAGAAAGATAGAAAAACACTATTGAAAACTATCAATTAAGTTTTTTCTTTCCCTCTACTTTAATTTATCAATGATCAATCAAAAAATAATTAAACTATTAATTTTCATATTAATTTTTGCCTCGGCATGTTGGTGTTACGAAGTGTTACATTGTTACTATTCGATGTAACATTATTTCTAGACGGATTAGGAGAACCATAGAGTAATATTGATTATATTCCGTGGCGAAGTTATTTATTCTGTGGTTTGACAACGAGAACGAGGTTATGTTTTCTTGTTGACATGTTGACGATTTATTGAAAATAGAAACTTAACATTTCTAATTAGAAAATAGTTTACCTGAATAGTTTACAATGGGAAGGAAAAAAGATGGTAATTATGATAAATTATTAATATTATTCCAACGATTTTTCTTACAAATGATTTATTTCAGCGTATGCCCATTTGACGGCTGCAGAAAAAAAAGTGGTCACGATAGCCGAAATCATTCAAGAACTAATAAAAGGTTTACAAGAGAAGAAAAAAATAAATTTGAATTCTCTGAAAAATCAAATATCCTCTAAATATGGCTTGAAAAGTTCCCCTAAATTGGTTGATATAATCGCAGCTGTTCCGCAAGGACACCGTAAATATTTGATCCCTAAACTCATGGCTAAACCTATCAGAACAGCAAGTGGGGTGTGTTCAAAATGTTTAAAAGCTTACGATCTGATATTTAGATTTACTCTTTTCTTCTAGATCGCTGTTGTGGCTGTGATGTGTAAACCCCATAGATGTCCTCACATAAATTTCACTGGAAATATTTGTGTTTACTGTCCAGGTGGGCCGGACTCAGATTTTGAATATTCCACTCAAAGCTACACTGGATATGAGCCAACTTCAATGAGAGCTATTCGTGCTAGATATGATCCATATTTACAAACAAGACATAGAGTTGATCAATTGAAACAGTTGGGGCACACTGTCGATAAAGTAGAATTATTGTAGGGTGGAACATTCATGAGTTTGCCACAAAATTACAGAGATTATTTCATTAGAAATTTACATGATGCTCTATCAGGACATAAGAGTTCCAGTGTTGCTGAAGCAGTGAGTATTCTGAAAGGGCAAAGTCGAAATGTATAGGAATCACAATTGAAACAAGACCTGATTATTGTTTAGAAAGACATTTGTCTGATATGTTGAGTTATGGGTGTACTCGACTTGAAATTGGTGAGTTTTTGAAATGTTTCAGTGTAAAAAAAACTACTCTTTATTCTTTATAGGAGTACAGTCTATTTACGAAGATGTAGCAAGAGATACCAATCGTGGACACACAGTAAAGGCTGTCTGTGAGACATTTAAACTAGCAAAAGATGCTGGTTTTAAAGTGGTTGCTCATATGATGCCAGATCTTCCTAATGTTGGACTTGAGCGGGATTATGTTCATTCAGGGTTGGTACTAAAATAATTTTATTGAAATTGATAATTTAATACACTTTTTTTCTGTGTAGGAATACTTTGAAGATCCTGATTTTAGAACAGACGGCTTAAAAATTTATCCAACTTTAGTCATCCGTGGTACTGGTTTGTATGAGCTATGGAAAACAGGACGGTATAAGAGCTACCCACCATCGGTTCTTGTTGATTTGATTGCATATATTCTAGCACAGGTGCCCCCATGGACCAGGGTTTATAGAGTTCAGAGAGACATACCCATGCCTCTTGTGAGGTAGGCTAAAATTTATATCAGAGATAGAATAAGTTTGCACTACTAGAAAAAATAATTGTGATAACACGTCATTGATTGTTTTCATTTTGTTAATTGTTTCTTTGAATTTTCAGTTCTGGTGTAGAGCACGGAAATTTAAGAGAATTGGCACTGAGTCGTATGAAAGATCTGGGTTATAAGTGCAGAGATGTGAGAACTAGAGAAGTTGGTATTGCGGAAATTCATGAGAATAAACGACCCTTCAATGTTGAATTCATCAGACGTGACTATTATGCAAATGGCGGAAAAGAATCATTTTTGAGTTATGAGGATCCTGATGAAGATATCCTTATTGGGTTGCTCAGGTAAGCTTATATCTGAACATCTTACTGCGAGTTCATAACCGGCGGAAAACGACGCGTTCTTTCCGAGCGCTTCGCTTCTGCCAAGTGTGCGTCTTATATGCCTCGCGTCTTATGATTCGACTCTTCGCTTAGCACGTCCTAAGTGAGCGTCTACCCATTTGATTCAATGCAAACCTCTCCGGCGGAAAACGGCGCGTTCCTTCCTAGCGCTTCGCTTCATCCAAGTGCGCGTCTAATATGCCCCGCGTCTTAAGCCTGGTTCTCAGAGCTTCGTAGTGTTGCCAGCGACAATCCCCACTACTCCTATTTTCTCTCTCGCTGTCGCAGAAATACAAGTGTAGTTGGTTCATTTCAACTACAGAAGAGGCGTGTCGCGACAGATTTTGATGACCAGAAACCAAAAGGAGGGGATCAGGAGAAGTTTTGTTGATATTCTCTGATTGGTTGAATTGCTGTCGCTGGCAACACTACAAAGCTCTGAGAACCAGGCTGAAGGATACTGGAATAAGGAGGAGCCACTCTTGTATTCGGAGTGAAGACTGAAACTCCCCTATTTTGCCGAGCAGGTGGGTATGGCCAAGCGCCCTACTCCCTGGGTCTTCTCTCTCGCACATACTACTTTCTCAGTCACACTCGCACTCGCAATTCGACGCGACAGGCCTGTATTCTCGAGAAGTGATATTCGAAAACGTATACGAAGTTCATTGCGCGAGTCCCTGTTTTAACCTGCAAAAATGCACACCGCGCAATGAAGTTCGTATACGTTTTCGAATATCACTTCTCGAGAATACAGGCCCTGATGACCATGCACGAGGTTACGTACGACATAATTAATAAGTGATTATCCCACTCAAGGATACTGGAATATAATATAACAACTTCGAGAGTAGGGCGCTTGGTCCCACCCACCTGCTCGACAATATACGGGACGTTTTCATATGCCGTGGTAGCTCATCCTTATTCCAGTATCCTTGACCAGGCTTTATGATTCGGCTCTTCGCTTCACGACTCCTAAGTGAGCGTCTACCCATTTGTTTCAATGCAACATCTCCGGCGGAAAACGACGCGTTCTTTCCGAGCGCTTTGCTTCGTCCAAGTGCGCGTCTAATATGCCTCGCGTTTAACGATTCGGCTCTTCGCTTCACGTCTCCTAAGTGAGCGTCTAACCATTTGATTCAGTGCAACCACTCCGGGGGAAACAACAGCTTCGCGCCTCTTGCCCGAGTGGGCATCACCTTAAGGGCCCCACTCACTTCGTTTTTCTCCGCCGTTTTTTAACTGACGGTTAAAAACGGTTTTAAAACTGCCGCAAAAACGAAGTGTATGGGCGTTCTTTCCCGTCGTTCAAAATTTCGATGATTTTCGACCGTTAACGTTCCAACGATTCGGTTAAACACGAGGTCAATTAAATCGGTCTCGCATATTTCAGAGACAGTGGCGAACAGGACTGGTGGCGGTAAACATAACATTTTAATTTTTTACTGCTGAGTGTTAACTGTTTGAAAACAATTTCGGATCTTCGGCAGTGGAACCGGGACTTTTTGCTGGAATTATTGAAGTGTACAGGTCATTTCCGTGTTTATGAAAGTAAATCAGTGGAATACTTTTATTTTACTGCAACAGCGCCGCCACTGCTATAACAGACACTTACGCTCCCTCGTGATTAACTGCCGCGAAAGTGCGCGAAACAAAACTGATATGGGTGGACTTTACCGACAACGTTCTTCCTTCCAACGTTTTTAACCGTCGGTTAAACACGGTGGAGAAGAACGAAGTGAGTGGGGCCCTTTAGGCATGCTTGCTTATCTGTGACTGGTTTCTGATCTAATGCTGACTAGTAACCTTTTTAACTATTTTAAGGTTGAGGAAATGTTCTGAGGCTACCACATTCAGGGAAGAATTGAAAGGCGGATGCTCCATGGTGAGGGAACTCCATGTATATGGAAGTGTTGGTACCTGTACACGGACATGAAAATGATAAATTTCAACATCAGGGCTATGGTGCTCTGCTGATGGAGCAAGCAGAATAATATCCAAAAAGGAACATAAGTCCAAGAAGATAGCCGTTATTTCAGGTGTTGGAACAAGAAACTATTACAGGTACAAACTTTTTCACTTTGGTTTTCACAGTTTTTGAGTGACTACTTCACTTTTTTTAAAATTTAGTTAGTAACAACAATAGTTTAGATAGACTTTTCACATGGACACTGAGATTGAGAACTCAAATGTTCAAAGTAATGGTAGGTTCATCGTTTCGCATTTGACGGCGATGTGAGTTCAGATCGGCTAAACTTCATTTCACAGCCGTTATGGTGCGCTGTGCAACATTATCTGACAGCAAAATTCGAATTTTAATCAACTTATTCTTTCCAGTGACAACATATCGTTCCTGATTTAACCTTATAACTTTTGCCTCAATAATAATGTGAGCGACATACGAAATATAGCGGCGATAAACTATAGTTTGGCATATTAAATCAGAAAGAATGTCAGGAAATAAATATTGGTCAAATACTACCTTTTTCACAATAAGTGCTTTTTTTCTCAAGCCTGATAAATGAATAATACTTTTGGAACAGTTTTCTTGTGGTATAGACATGTTCAATACCACTTGAAATTAAGAAAATGTTTTCGGGCACAATTTCTTTCAAATTTCTCTCTTTCCTGCATTTTTGCTAATGATAATTTTACTGGAACAATACAAATGTCACACACAATGTGTTCAATCTCTAGTGGTTTTACATATAGTCCGTTCACGAAAGGCTGAGCCGTTGGTTGGCATGGAAATTTGGCATTTGTCAGATTGATTGGCAATGTTTTCAATATTGCATAGAGTTCTCTGATAACTAGCAAGCTTGTCTGACAAGGCCGGGTACATTCGGCAACGTTGACTTGATTTTACGTTATGACAGCAAATACTGCCAACTTCAGATAATTAAACAAACGCCTACTATGCACTCAAACTTTCGTGAACGGACCATATCAATTTATTACATTTGACTACTTCATGAAAATTTATGAAATCTCATGATTGACATTTCAAGTAACAATAGGTTTTCGTTTGACTGATGATGTCTAACCTGCCTTCTTTTCTCTATTGCTGGAGAATGTGAAGGTGAACATTGGAAAGTGAATTGGTCATTGTCCTTTAAAAATATTTTATACACTTGGACACCCATACAAGATCTAAAGAATTTGGGTTACTGTTAGTCATTGCTATTCCCCTTGTAGTAATAACATTTTGTTTTATTCAGTTTCAAAATATTGTTATTGAGAATCCCTATAAATAATCATTTTAATTATGTTTCGAGATGAATATTTTTCAATAAATTGCAGAAAACTTGGCTATGAATTGGAAGGGCCCTATATGGTGAAGAGTTTGATAGATGGAGAATATAAATCTGCCTTAGATTGTTACGATGGCTCAGATTCTGACGATGAACCTAACACAGCACCGCCCCCTAAAATACTTAGTGATGAGGAATGGCTGGAAGAATATGCACAACAGCGTGGATTAAGAAGGGTAAGTTGAGGAATACTCCATTGAAAAATATTCGTTTTTGGTTTGGTTCGTTTTGATTATTCAAGGCAATCAAAATTCGTCTGTGTTTCTTTTTCAACTTTAGAGATTGCTTGTGGAATTAGGTGATACTGTTACTATATTCTCACAGTGTGACAAGGATGTTCAACTATTAATTGCTTGATAAAACCACGTGCTACAACTTGACAAATAGCGTTTTCTATTGGGAAAATTGGTGCACACTTAGTGCATATTTTGTGTTCCATTGGTAGTCTATCCAAAGTCACTTGAACAACATTCCATGAGCGTACGCAAAAATGCAACACTATCAGTGCAAACTACAATAAAGTAAAGGTAAGGCTCTGAAAAGGGGAGTATACCAGACAGCCATGCTGGGTCCAACCACAGACTCGAAAATTACAGAACAATTCGAATGAAATGAAATCTGTAATCGAATAAATGCTTATGCTTACCTGTCTAGTCTCCAACTTTATTGTTTTGAATAAAAAATCAATACTTTCTATTAACTATTCTTCAAAAAAGCACGCAACTAACAATAGAGCACAATAACTGAGAAATTGACATCATCTGTAATTCTGTAATTTCGAGTCTATGGTTGGACCCAGTCAGCCTGTCTGGCATACCTATCTTTCTAGTGCTCTAGTAAAAGCAATCTCCTTGTGTATGTAATAGCATAGGAAACGCTACTGAACATACTTCCTTGGGAGATAAACAATATTAACCCTTCAACGAGTTCTTATAACCGTAACCTAGGTCTCGAGGCGTGTCCTGAGGATGCCGTGGCGGCCCAAAAGTGGCTGAAATTCGACAAATACACTCACGTCAAAAAAACTCGGCCATCTTAAATTTGCTGAAGTTGTTGTCTGAGAACATTTGTAACTTTTCATCAATTTCAAATGTTTCTGTGTGATAAGTAAAACTAACTGCTTTTTGTACACAGTAATGAGGCAAACTCAAACGACTTCAAAACAAATAATAATCTACCTTTTTTTTGACGCTGCATCACTTTCAGACTGATGCAGATCAGTAATGCAGAGTTTCTATTGGTTGATTCAGGTTCCATTTTCACAATTCAGGGAAATCGAGACCAAACCTTGAGATAAGTTCTTGAAAAAAACATATTGCATTTTTGATCCCTTGTTGCCATTTTGAGAATATAGTCACATTACCCCAAAATACAATTACTGTAAGTAATTGAATTTAGTGCTATTCGTCAAAGCCTATTAATTGCTCAATTTATAAGCTTTAATGCCGTCGCCATTTTGGAACAGTCAGTCTAATGTACTCTATATGCGTTTTCGGATATTTACTACTCGGGTTAACTCGATTCCTAACCTTCGCGTTCGTTTACCTAACCCGAACATCCAACCCGTGTTCGGAAAGTACGGTGCTATTAACTCGATCACTGACTCAGATTGATCTATCGTAACCCTACACGAGAGCACGGTCGTAAGAGCACCGCATGCGCACTGCAGTTCAATCTTGTATTTGAAAAAGGCGGGAATAAGTCTTCTACTCTTTTTCTGTAATTTCATATATTCTATTCCTAAAAATTATGGAAAGAGAAGAGAATTTGGCTCAGTGTAAAATGTGTGGTTTCATGAGCCAAGAAAATAATGTAAAACAACTTCTTCATAACTTTTTATACAGATCTTTCTGCGCTTGAGCTACAACCTTCTTCACTTCTTCAACAGAGTTACTCAAAGATTACAATAAACATGGGAGGGCACACAGAAATTATAAGAAATATTTTACAGAAGCCAATAAATACAAGAAAAGCTAGAGACAATCAGTAAATAAACTTGAACTGAAAAAAAAATTCTCTATTTTTTAACATAGGTACTCAAAAATAACATCAAACATGGAAGGGCACACCAGAAATTATAAGAAATTTTACAAAAGACAATAAATGCAGGCAAACTAGAGACAATCCAAAAATAAACTGGGGCTGAAAAATAAACTCATAAAATATTTGGTTATGTTATTGATACGACTGAAGCCTGGTTCTCAGAGCTTCGACGTGCAGCTCGCGACAGTTATTCCACCAATCAGAGAATATCAACAAAACTTCCCTGACCCCTCCTTTTGGTTTCTGGTTGTCAAAATCTGTAGCGACACGCCTCTTTTGTAGTTGAAATAAACCAACTTCACTTGTATTTCTGCGACAGCGAGGGAGAAAATAGGAGTAGTGGGGATTGTCGCTGGCTTCACGTCGAAGCTCTGAGAACCAGGCTTGACACTTCAAATCCTAAACTTGTTGTTTTCGTAAAATTAGAACCCGGGTCCGTGATCCGAGTTAGTAACCCTGAGTAAGTTTCCGAAAACGCCTTATAATAAACGTAATCTCAACTAAATCAAGAAATTTCTACAATTCCACACAAAGTACGGTTGCGATTGCAATTTATATGCCCTAAATTTATCCACCAAGAGCACAGCAACGTATTGATTTATTATTTTCTCATCTTCAGATGACACCTGAAAGGTTACCGTTCCCTGGAAAATTCACTACCTCGGAAGATATTTCTGATGATAATGAAGATTCAGATTCAAGCGGCATCAATAGGAGTTTATAATAAGAGTTATCTCCTAAAAACTAACAGAAAATTTTCTTTATAATGTTGAAAACAATTTACTTCATTGTATTTATTGTTGCATTCTTGTTGAAGAAATAAAAATAGGATAATACAATTTCTAAATATTTATTCACATAATCCTCTTTCACAATTTCCCGTAAATATTTAATACTAGACAACAAATATCTGAACACGTCAGGATGAAAATAAAGCGGTGAAGGCACTGATGGTGTGCAGGAATATGGCGTGAAATATTTGTGGTTGTACTGCGATGGATGTATAGTCCGTTCACGAACGGTTGAGCTGTCGGTTGGCCATGGAAATTTGGCATATTCCACTGTGTATAATGAAATTTTAGGTTATGTTGTTCATTTTCTTGCCAGATTGATACGCAATATTGCATAGAGTTCTCTGATAACTCGCAAGCTCGTCGGACGAGGTCATGTACATTCGGCAACGTTGACTTTATTTTACGTTATGACAGCAAACACTGCCAACTTCAGATAAAAAACAAACGCCTACTACGCGCTCAAACTTTCGTGAACGGAGTATACTGAGTAAACAGAATCGGAATCCCTGAACTACAACTTTTCAACCTGAGCCAACTCTTGCTACCCTAGAGTCGACACTTATTAAGGGCGATATATGACATATTATACAGGGTGTTACATATAGTATTTCACAAATTGAGAGGGTGAATCTACTATGTAACAAAGTTATATTACTTTCTTTGAACTTTACCGACACCCAACGGATAACATAAAATTTGCTATATAGCAGGAAAATGTTGTACAACATTATTGCTCAGTTGCAGGAACGTCCATTAAAATTTAAAGGTCCATTAAACCTTAATCCTCCATTAGTTCCTTGTAATAATGGAGGATTAAGAGTTTATGGAGCTTTAAATTTTAATGGACGTTCCTGCAACTGACACTATTGTTATACAACTTTTTCACTTAAATTTCTCTAACAAGTTACATAACTTCGCTATATAACATGTTTTGTTACATAGTCTGGACCCGGCTTAAAGGTTGACGCTCACTTGGACGAGACGAAGCGAAGAGTTGTTTTCCGCAGGCTCGATTTGCACTAAATCAAATGGGTAGACGCTCACTTAGGAGGCGCGAAGCGAAGAGCCGAATCGTTAGGGGCGAGGCAGATTAGACGCGCACTTGGACGAAGCGAAGCGGTCGGAAGGAACGCGTCGTTTTCCGCTGGGATCTTTTGCATTGAAACAAATGGGTAGACACGCACCTAGGAGGCGCGAAGCGAGGAGCAGCGAGGAGGCGAGTCGTTGGTCGCCAGGATGATCATTCATTCGAACAATAGCTCTACCCTTGTTCATTCGGGTAGTCGGCATGCAGCAAGGGTAATAAAATTTTATTGCGGCTAAAATAGGAGGAATTTCTTCCGATGCTTGCTCGCCGCATCGCTTCGTCCAAGTGCGCGGTCCCAGGCGAATTACGCTTCGTCTCGTCTCGTCTAAATGAGCGCCAACCTTAAAAGTTATGTGAAACCAGCTTTAGCATTGAAAGGTATTTCAGCATACTTTAAGGCAGGAAGGTGAACTTTAAAACAGACTAGCACCTCATTATTTCAGCGGAAATACTTAAAACATATCTAACACCATTGTATTAGGTTCTAATCCGTGTTATAGTGGTTTCCAGAAATTTAACCCAGCAATGCACTCGAACAGCCAGCGAACAATTGAAGTAATATGAAGGGTTTTCCAATAAGAGGTGTTATTTTGAATAGCCCGCTATTTCGGTAGATGTCACGTTTGACACGTTAAGCCATTAATAAAAATGGAACGATACACGCTTCAAGAACGCATTGAAATTATTAAAATTCACTATAAAAATGGTGAAAATTTGGCAGAGACGGTTCGTAAAACTAGAACATTTTTGGGTCGTCGTGAAGCACCTTGTCGGACCGCCATAACGGAATGGGGGAAAAAGTCGAGCTGTTGGGACAAATTAGTGATGTGAAGAATAAAACCAGTGCATGTCGCTCAAGAACAGCCGAGAAAATTGTTGCTGTAACCGAAAGTGTTGAAGAACACCTAGGTTTTCCATTCCTCGTTGTTCTTTGGAATTAGGCATTCCATAAACGTCAGTACACAGTATTTTGCATAAAGATTTGGGTCTAAAGGCTTGTAAAGTTCAGTTAACACAAGAACTCAAGCTGGCCGATCATCAACAACGTTGTGTCTTTGCTGATTGGGTCGTTGAAATGCGGACCGTGTTTTTTCTCTCTCGAAGAGGTGATCACAATTGGCCACCGAGATCTTGTGATTTAACACCTTGCGACTTCTTCCTTTGGGGCCACGTGAAAGAGAAGGTCTACTCCAATAGCCCAGCGTCCATTCAAGATGGAATTCGTGAGGCTATCGAGGACATAGGGCAGCCACTTTGCGATTTGGTTATGGAAAATTTTATCAAATGACATGGTCCTGTAAGCGTGGTCGTGGTGGTTATTTGCCTGATGTTATTTTCCACTATTAACGCATAGCTTTTCTTTATAATGAAATAAACATCCGATCATTTATATTAAAAAATGGCATTTTTCTTTGAACATCAAAATAACACCTCTTATATTGTGGTAGAGTCTTCCTGGTCCTGGAGCACTCCAAAAATTCATCGAAAAGTTTATTCCTGATATATCAAGGATTCTGTTGGAGTTGAGCAGAACACTTTTTCGTGGGATTCCTCACGGAACAAGGTCGTCTCAGGAAGCACTTTGAGACTGTGGCAGGGGCTTGTAAGCACCACTGAGTGTGAAGTCCGTGGGGAAACTCCAGAGCTCCAAAGGAAAGGGTATTTGGGTCGGAAAGGCTTTACAGAAATAGATATTGCATTCTTCATTCCGAATCAGTAGATGAGGGGGTCTTAAAACACTAGAACGGAAAATCGGGCTATAGGAAAATACCACACTCACGCGGGTTTCACAAAGCTTGATTGGGATCAAATCGTGATTTTGAACTATGTCGATGGTTATGTCCAAAAATGAATTGAAAATTGCAAAGAAATGATGACATTTCAATAATCAAGCTGATTGGAGTTTTGTGAAACTCGGCTTAAAATGAAAATCTCAATCTGCTTCTTGCAACTTTCCAAAATTCAGGTTCACACTTGGCCGAAGAAATCTGACAATCAACGAAATGACTCACAACATAGCTACTATTTGCACGCTATATCTTCGAATAGTTACCCTAAAAGATTAATACTTTATTTTAATAAAACAAACACATATAACACCATTAAACTACATCACACAGCTACCAACAGTTAACACATTCATATAAAGTTTGAGCCAGTGTCGCATTTAGTAGTCACACATCTTCATAAACAAATTGTTAAGTTAAAACCACAAAAAAACCGATGAATTCATCAGAAAGCCTTGAACTCGTTAGGATACAGTTCTTCGGCAGCTATCTGAAGATTGGTTTCTTCTTGTTGTTCGAAATTGGAGGCGTCTCCTGTGGTTTTCACAATCGGCTTATAGCTAGGTACAACTTTGCGTTGATAGATATTCACTCCAGTTTATGTCCCGGAACCATCTGTGATTCTTGACGTCTTGAACGCCTCCTTTCAGATTGCCAAATCTGAAATGTTGAATCTTTTCAATGAATCAGGTTTCATCAAGCAGAAAAAGTTTAAAACTTATTATTACTATACAGATAAGTAAAGTCGAATTATAAACCAATAAGCTCAAGAAGAGATTGTTATGTAGATGTTATATAGTTTGCTACATTCCACTGCGATCTTAAGGTCTATTGTGCCCTCCATCTGAGCTATTTTTCGCCACCGCGTTACTGCTCGCCTCCAGTTCCAGACCCCAAAGAAATGAACCACAATATCTGATAGGGCTTCAATCAGGGTAGATCCGCGTTTCTTTTAAAGGGTGTTTCATCATACACTGGACAAACATATATATACACTGATCAACAATTGATAGGGATCACTTATGAACTTCTCTTCATTTGTATTTTTTTCAAGTTATCTCGTGAATATCTATAGGTACATTATATGTTCTCTAAGGAAAAAGTAAGATGTTTTGAGTTGATTACATATATCAAAGTCTTCCTCACTTCATCGGCTCTTGTTCACAAAATCGATTATTATCTGTAGGCTGTTACAGGTGGAGTGAAAAGCAATGTGGTTTTGTTATTAAATCTGTTTTTTTTCTCTCGTTCAAATACTTAAGGTGACAATATTGAAGAAATGAGAGCATATCAGCTTATCAGTCATGCCGAGAAAGACGTTTGGCTCCTGTACAACTGGACCAAATCATACGGTGGATACAGGAAGGTTTGTCCCAGCGAGAAGTGTCCCGGCAGTTGAATGTTTCGCAAAGTGTCGTGAGTCGGGCTTGGAATAGGTTCATCCAAAACGACTCAGTAGCTTATATTCATGGGGGAGGTCGGCAGCGCAGTACAGCAGCTGCCCAAGATCGTCTATTGATCCTCAATGCTAGGAGAAATCCCACTTACCCGGCGTCGCGGCTCAATAGATCACTGAAAGTTGCAACAGGAGTTCTAATTTCGAACCAGACTGTAAGACGCACGTAGGAGGGTACAACATCCCCGTTTGAATAGGGAACACCGGGTTCATCGACGGCAATGGGCTGAGGAGCACCGCAATTGGACACTTGGATTGGAGCCGATGTTTATTTACGGATGGGTCTAGATTTCGTTTGGTCATCTCCGATGGACGTATTCATGCTTGGACGGAAAGAGGTCGAAGGTATGCAGAACAGTTTATGGTACCCACAGCTTTTGGCGGAGGTTCAACCTTAGAATAACCTGGAGGACCTTTCTAACGCTTTACGGGATATTTGGACGAATTTGCCCCAAAATTTCATAAATCGTTTGATCGAAAGTATGCCTCGTAGGGTAGAATGCTTGAGACGAGCTCGTGGGGGAACAAGGTACTAGCTTAACCGAAACTTCAGCCTTCTTGTGGTTTCATCATAAAACTTTTATGTTATTCAAACACAGAATTTTGAGTGTTCCTAATAAAGTCTTTTTTCTCTCCAACTTTCCATTTTTTCATTCTTTTCTCAAGTAAACCATATTATCAACTGAAAATACTCTGATCTGACTAAATTTATAATCTTGGAGCGAATATTTCAGATATAAATTTAGAACAAGAAAGTGATCCCTATCAATTGTTGAGCAGTGTATTCGTGTAGAACACACCAGGAGAATCAGTAGTAATGATTCAAGATCAATAAATCAGGTTCAAAACTTGAAAAAACTGTAGTCAAAATATTTAGGAGGAATAATATAATAAGAAAAATAGTAGTAAAGTAATATTAGTAAAAAACAAACAAATGAAAATAGGTGCACCACGTTGCGTAACTTTTCTTTAGGTTTTCGATATTCATGGGGGGGAGGGGGGTAATTACCCCCATTACCCCCCCCCCTAGTGTGTTAGCCTCTTTATTTCATGTGGTTACTAAGTGGCCAGGAACCGAGTCTAAAGAGCCTTGTTGTTTTTTCATTGAGTTTTCTTCAGCACTCCAATATTTGAGTCAATGACATAGGAATTCAGTACTTCAATAACAGCTCGACTACCAGAATGGAACACTATGTCACACCCTTGATAGATTTTTCCAGGTTTCTGTTTCGAGTTCGATCCTAGACTAGGAAGGAAAATTTTCAGTCGCTAGTGGCTATCAATGACTGCTGGGTCAAAAAAATAGCAATGCTGTCCCTTAGGAGTAAGGACTCATTAGGGACGTTCGACAATCACATCGGACTGGTCGGATCGATCTGAACCGTTCGTTTATTACATCCTGGGAGTACACATCTGGACCGCTCGGCAAAGAAATCTGAAATCAAGTGGACAAGTGATCTTTCAAAGCGTATACGAACTTCATTGCGCGAGTCCTTCTTTTATCTGCCAAAATGTACACCGCGCAATGAAGTTCGTATTCGCTTTGGAACATCACTCGTCGAGAATACGGGTCCTGATGACGATCTTTTCGCTCGGTGTATTTCAACGGATCAAAGCGATTTCATCCATATAGTTTACGTCATTTTATGTTTTTATATATTTTTTGTGTTTCAAGTTGAGATTCCTGATCTGACAATCGATAGATTGGAAAATTCTAATACTTATCAACGCACTTTCTTTTCTTCTGTTTCATGCATCCATTGATAACCTAATTAATTCATTAAGGTTTTTCGATATAGCTGTCGGAGTTGTGGGCAGGAGGAGATATGCTTCCTCGTTTCTTTTGCGTGTGATTAATTAATTAATTAGGATCTTTCGGTACAACTTTAGCCGTAGTAAACGACCAGAAGGGGATATTGCATTCCTCGTTTCTTTCGCATTAAGTGCCCTTTGCACCTTATTAATTAATTGAGATTTTTCGGTAGAGCTACGAAAGTATTGTTAAAAGATAAGCATATTTCCCAAAATAATGATCTTCGAAATCTAATCAATGCAAGTAGAACAGAGCAGTATGTTCTGGGGCAGATGATCTTTATTGTTCGTTTATTCACATCTCGTATATTACAGATGAATCTGTACGATCTGTGATCACGAGGCTAAAAACCATAGATTTATAATACTAACTAGATAGCGAACATATCAAAAATTTGAGGCAAACGGCGGCCATTTGCAGTTTGGAGTGAAATTGACTAATTTGAGAGTTGTCAATTTTTCAACGAACTGAAATATTAGAATTAGCGAGGTTAGGTTATACCGTTTTTGAGGAATCTATTGTGTATAATCATCATAATGGTACATTATTTTAATAACTAATCACACGAATCGAAAAAAAATATTATTTGATATAGACCGAAATGTCAGTGTTCACAGAACACTAATATACAGAGTTCGTTTTTCATCATTTCTTTCAAAGGAACGTCTATGTTTCAATCAAAATTCGAGCACATATGGCATAAAACATCAAAATATTTGTGGTTCACTCCAAACTGCAAATGGCGGCGATTTGCTTCACTTTTTTCTACGTGACAGTCAGGAAGTTCGACGTCCAGTTAGTATTATAGGTCCATGCTAAAAACCCGTCTGCTCAATGGTAACACAATAATTATTATCTTCACATTCTTGGCAGTAGCTGCCACATAAATCGTTCGATTCAAACCTTACCTTCTGGTCAAATCAACCTGAAGAATGTTCTTCACCAGATCCTTCAGCTCGCTAGAAAAATGCGGCGGAAATTTATACTTGCAGGCTACAATCTTCTCGTACAACCTCATCGGGTCCATAGAGTTGAAAGGTGGTAAACCTGCATTGAGTTCGTAGATGAATATTCCGAATGCCCACCAATCAACGGACTTGCTGTAGCCTTTGCTGAGGATGATTTCCGGTGCTAGGTATTCAGGCGTACCGCAGAGTGTCCACGTTCTACCTCTAACGATCTAAATAAAGATGATATAAGTGAGTATTAAGTTTGATTATGAGTAAAAAACTTTCACCTTACAAAAACCTAAATCTGCTAATCTACAGTAGCCCTTATTATCTAAGAGGATATTCTCAGGTTTGAGATCTCTATAAATGATATCCAAATTGTGCAGATATTCCAGTGCTAGAACTATTTGTGATGCGTAAAATTTAGCCATTGGTTCATCGAAACGTTTCAGTCTGTAACAAAATCGAGAATTTAAACAAATACTACAAAACCCTTTCAAATTATTGTTTTCTACAGCCTACAAATGATTGTCAAGTTTATTGATATGATACTATATTTTCAGTTGATTCTTTGCAGAAACTTTTGACTTGAAGCCAAATCAAAGTTTTGTAAAATAATGGGTCACTACGAAAAGAACACAAATGATTTTATTACAAATGTTTGATTATGGAACTGAAACGATCTTATCCAACTGGTATTTTTCGACATTTTCAATTGTTGTAGAAGATAAGTATCTATAGTCCGTTGACGAAAGGTTGAGCACATAATAGGCGTTTCTTTATTTATCGGAAGTTGGCAGTATTTACTGTCATAAGTAAAATAAAGTCAACGTTTTCGAATGTACCCGGCCTCGTCCGACGAGCTTGCGAGTTATCAGAGAACTCTATGTTATATTGACAACATTGCGTATCAATCTGACAAGAAAATAAACATCATAACCTAAAATTTCAATATACACAGTGGAATATGTCAAATTGTCATGGCCAACCGACGGCTCACCTTTCGTGAACGGAGTATACATATAGTCCGTTCACGAAGGTTGAGCCGTCGGTTGGCCATGATAATTTGACATATTCCACTGTGTATATTAAAATTTTAGGTTATGATGTTTATTTTCTTGTCAGATTGATACGCAATGTGTCAATATTGCATAGAGTCGTCTGATAAACTCACAAGCTCGTCGGACGAGGCTGGGTACATTCGGCAACATTGAATTTATTTTACGTTATGACAGCAAATACTGCCAACTTCAGATAAATAAAGAAACGCCTACTATGTGCTCAACCTTTCGTGAACGGAGTATATTTGATCATTTGTGAAATACCGGGCGTGCCATTTGAAATAAGAAACTTTTGACCATTATTCGTAGTATATGTTTGAGAATTTATTATGATCAGTCTGTACCTTCCACTGTTCATTTTTTTTTTCTCTTTATGGGGCTAGCTAATATGTCAACTCAAAAAAACATTGTATGGCTTGCGTAACTGGTTCCTTCATAAATTACTATTCGAAATGACTCCATATTTTAAATTTTTCGCGATTTTCTCGTGAATGGCGCAACAAATATGTGCAGAGTAATCTGAATAAACTCAACATAATTTGAGCTTGCCTTTCCTTTTATGAGGTCATGGGGTGTACTTTGACCTGAATCTTTGTATTGGAATAACCTGTATATATGAAAATGATTCTAAATTGTGCTTTTGATTACTCTACACTCATCACAAAAAAGATCTTCAAATTATCATCATTTATACTCTCAAAATGAGCATGGCGTCAGTGGTGGGCCACCTGGTATTTTCAGCTGCTCAATAATAGTACATTTTTATACAAAATATAGTGAATATCCTCCAAAAAGAAAGGGAAAAAATTCTCGAAAAATTCTGAGTACAGAAATTCAACCTCTCTTGCTCGGTCACTACAAAAAAGTCAGTTTTTCCCTCCGGAACGGAATATTTGGTCGAAGGCATTTTTCTAACAGTTCTTGATAAATAATTCGTATTTGAGACTGTCTTTGATTTGAATATTCCGAGATCTATTGGTTTCATTCTATTGATTTATGAATTCAACATTTCTGTTCAAATTTACTATAAAGTTTCCTCACAAATTCGATCGCTTTCCCAATACGACCAAGCGAGTAAAAGCACTAAATGATGGGTTTATTGAAAATAATTGTCAATTAGGGCATGATAATCTCAAACTGTTCATAAAATAGTAAAATACCTCCTCAGATGAGTGAAAAGCTCTCCACCATTCACAAACGGCATTATGAAATACAAGTAACTGTTATCTTTGTAGAAAAATTCCAAGTTCACGAGGAAGGGAAATCGTACTGCTGCTAAAATATTTTTTTCGTATAAAGTATGATCCACCTGTTTGAGTTTCACTATACGCCGTTTGTCTAGTACTTTCATTGCGTAAAACTCACTACTGCTTATGTTCTTCACCAGAATCTGAAATAAAAATTTTTCAGAGATTTGAAAACAAGGGAGATTATTGTATATTCGTCATTTCTAAAGAAAAAGTACTGGGCGGAGCAAAGCAACTTGCTGATTTAGAAATTCAATTACTTAATACTTAAGCAAAAAAACTTCCGCAAATATCGATTTATAGTAATTCATGTAAATCCGGAAATTAGGGGTTTTCGAGAAAATCATATTAACTTACCGACCTAGCCCGGAAGCACGTACCTCCCGGACTAGGTCAGGAAAACTTCTTTCTCAATGAAAAAGATGTCGCGGGAAGCAGAGACGGGCGAAGGAAAATTTTGCGGGAGGGAAACAAAGTTTCGAAAATTTATCAACTGTGCATTGATGGCTTGAAAAGCCGATGGTGAAGGGGGTGATATTTTGGTTAGCGATTCTGAGAGCATAAAAAATAATAATTTGAAAATTCTAATTAAATTTTTGTATTACCAGATCAACACACTCTTCGTCTTCAGGATTTTGAAAAAATATTATAGTTCTTTCGATACGAAAAAAAGTGAAGACTTTTGACTCGTATATGATGATAACAACAGAAATCTATTTAAAGATATTAACTAATAATATCATCGCCATAGAAAATTATCATAGTAAGTTTTTAAATTATTAGAAGTTTAGATATGTGTTCTGCAAACAATTTTTTTTCCTCAAAAATCGTAAAATTATTCCAGTTTCATGAAATTTAGCAGACATGAGCATCTCATGAATTCGCATTTTAATTCTGAATTTCATATCGATAGGATAAGCAGTTATTGAGATAAGAAAAATATTCCAGTGACAATAACTTCGAAACTACTGAACTGGCGATCTGGCCCGCTGAAGAACTCGAATGAGATATTCAGATCCCACACCTATTCTGGAAATTTTAACTTTCAAACTCTTTCTTTCCGAAGGTTATGTGTGTTAACTTTAGGCCAGTAATACTAGCCAGAATTTATATATTTTTCAAACTTTCAAAGTCTTTTGATGTTTCGATTCTGACGAAATGTAGGACAAATATGCCTGTCGTGGACCTAGTTCATAATAAGTTATACATTGAACGGATTCCATTAACGGTTAAAATTACAGACATTTATGTAAAACAACTGCACCGCATCGAATAAAGATTTATAATATACTGAATGTTCATGCAGGAATTTTGTGGCCATAGTGTTAACAGAACCATGGAAAATTCAAATGGAATATTGGAAGGAAGAATTTTTTTTTTTTAATATTTATATTTACTAGCGACCCGCCCCGGCTTCGCACGGACATCACATTAGAAACCTCAAAAATAACAGTACTTCTCTACTATTTAATGGATGTTATTTTACATATAAACCTTCCTCTTGAATCACTCTATCTATTAAAAAAAACGCATCAGAATCCGTTGCGTAGTTTCAAAGATTTAAGCATACAAAGGGACATAAGGACAGAGAAAGCGACTTAGTTTTATACTATGTAGTGATCACAGAAATATTAGGGTATTATTGTAATATTTATACATGGATTGAATATGAATATACTTAGTGCGTCTGTGGAATTCCAATTTCTGGATCAGTTCAATTGCAGCTTCGTTGTCCACCATCACTGTTTGAATTGACTTTTCCTGAATAGTCAATTTAACCATTTCATTTTCCGAAATCATTTCAGTAGCTATGGCGTCATGCGTTTCTTGACACGATCACGCTAGATTTCCGCTGGAATGAGGTATTCTCCCGCCGTAAAAAGTAGCCTGTGTGCGTGCCTAGGATCCAATCTTTATATTAACCAAGTCTTATAAAATCCGTTCAGACGTTAAGGCGTGAATGAGGTAAACATTTAAAACAAACGATAGAAAATCACTAACTTAATTAGTTTTCTGCCTACTGCCTACGCTCTAAGTACGATAGCATGAATATTAATAACCCATACCCTTTTCTAGGTTACTATCTATCACCCAACTAAATTTCATCAAATCCGTTCAGCCGTTTATACATGATAGAGCGAAACTCTCAGCAAAAACCATAAAAAATCACTCAATTCAGTTTTCTGCCTACTTCCTACCCCCCCCTAAGTACGATGACGTGATCATTTTGATCTTATATCCGTTTTTAGGTAACCATCTATTACCTTACTAAATTTCATCAAAATCTGTTCAGCCGTTAAGACGTGAAAGAGCAAAAGTCCCAACAAAACGACTAAAAATCACTAACTCAATTTAGTTATCTGCCTACTGCCTACCCCCTAAGAACGATGGCGTGATTATTGATAGCCTATGACCATTTCTAGGTTATCGTCTATCACCATAACAAATTTCATCAAAATCCGTTCAGCCGTTTAGGCGTGAAAGAGTAACAGACAGACAGACAGAGTTACTTTCGCATTTATAATATTAGTATGGATAACAGGATGTCTGATTTAAGTGAAATTTTTTGTGTGAATGAAGACTGTTATTCTGAATTTTCATGCAAAATTTTGTGGCCATAGTCTCAACAGAAATTCAATTGAATATTGAAAAAAAAAGAATCTCTACATTTCCATAACAGGATTACCGATTCAAGTGAAATTTATTTATGAATTGAGACTGATATACTCAATGTTCATGCAAAATTTCAATAGGATCGCATCGTGGGAACCATAGAATTCAATTTTTTTAAGTAGGTATTCATTTTTTACATCTCAAATCCTAAATTCAAAATTTTGAGGTACCTAAAAGTCTTATGGTTTCATCAAAGAACGAGCGCGCGCAAGACCTCCTCAGGGCTTTTCTTAAATTTGTAATAGGCAAATCTGAAATCACATGTTTATAAACAATTGTCTCAGAAGTAGGACTTTGGCCCATTTGAAGATCGATATTCGTTTCATTATCGCCAACATATCCTACGAATACTGGACAAAGTTGTTCGAAATTTGCGAAATCGATTAAGGCAGTGTATCAACAATAATGGACACCATTTGTCAGATATCTTCTCTGAAACTATCTAAACATAAACTCTAAATAATGTACTAAATCATGGAAAAATATTCAAATCGATATTTGCATGAATTTTTTTTCACTGAATTTATAAATCAGCAAGTTGTTCTGGCGCACCCTGTAAAGAGCCAAATATTTTTATAACTCACCACAACACCAAAAGACCCACCGCCCAAAGTTCTAATATTCTCGAAGTCAGACAAAGAACTGAGGGTATCTTTTTTCTTCCCATAAACCGCATAAAATTCTGTCCGCATCTTTTCCAATAATTCCTGGTACTCATTTTCTTGATTTTTCATTTTCTGAAATGAGAATAATGTTGAAATAGTAGCCCTATTGGTGCTGCATTATTGCTAATTGGTGCGAATAGGTACTTACCTTCGCATTTTCGATTGCTTTTATGTCCTGCTTTTCCTTAGCGGTTGATTCGTCTTCAATTACTTGTTTCTTCATGGCCATATCAGTCCTAGTCAATTTTTCTGTTATAATGTATCATGCATTGAACATGTTAATGACATCTTTGTCAAAACAGCAACTTGATTGTATTTTTTTTCTATTCGAATCTGTGCTTTAATGTCTCCTGTAATTAATCACAAAGAATACATTTCTGTGATTCTACCGTGAAAACTATCATGTTTTTAGGTGTGGAGGATTATAATAGTATATTATGCAAACGAGTGTATAATGCTATTATCACCGAGTACCATACTATACTTTATCCACGACTACTGACTATATTTCTTGAAGATTTTAACATTTGGCGACCGCGACAAGACCTCTCTATGACAAGCGTGGAAAAAGTCAAGTTGACACATGAAAAATTTTTGGTCATTGTATATTTTGTAATAAAAGACCTTTAATTATAATGAAAGTAGATTTGGCCCTCGATTGACAGATATGCCTATATTTGTTATTTGGAGTACTGAAAGAAATAACAAGTTAATAGAATATTATATCAGAGCTAATCTTAAAGCATCTGACAGCAATGATTTATATCTCATTATACCCTTGGATCTATCCGATGTTAGAGTTGATTCTCTTTTGGTAGAAGAATGCAGGGAAAGCTCTGCGTGGGCTGGGCTCTGATAACTTTTTGAAAGTAATCTGTGTCCGGCTCATGCGAATATTCTGGTAACGTCAAGGCAGATGAACTGGCTAGGCGGGGAGCGGATTAGCATTTGTTGGTCCGAAGCCTTCGCTGCCAATCTGTCGCACATCTGTCAGAAGTTTCTTCAGGAACTGGCTGAACAGGGAAATTTCCTCGGAATGGAGCGCAGGTGGGTGGCCTGAGGTGGTCGAGGATTCTCATTGAGAGACCGTCCTCGCGATCTGAGGTCAATAGGCTTCTGTGCTGGAGAGGAAACAACTCGGTCTGGTGACTGGCGCATTGACTGGTCACCTGTTTAACAAGCATTTGAAAGAGAGGGGATTGACGAGCTGCTCCCTATGCCGGTGCTGCAGGAGTACTGATGAAACGGTTGAGCATATTTGTTCAAACTGTGGAAACCTTACTGAGTTAAGGTCAACAACACTAGGAAATCCAACAACACCTTCTATCCTATGGTAAGAGGGACCACTCCTGGCAGGCTCGCGACGTTCTGTCTTCGTGTCTGAGGAGCTGAGCTGAGTCTCTATGGAACAATGCGGGTGAACAATGGCCACTAGGCTCAGTTCGGCCGGTAAGGCACCGCACAGAGAAGAAGAAGATACCCTTGGATTATAAGGCCAAGCACAGAGACGTACAATGGACGGATTTTACAATAGGTAGTCGTGGATGAAGATGGAATCATATTATGCCAAAGAGTAGAACAAAATGTGTTTTTATACTTAAGAGTACGGACAACCAGACCATTCTGAGATCCTTGTCTGTCGTAACGCAATAAAGCAACTGTCAAGAGGCCATAAAGTGACTATAGTAATGGCTGCCAGGGCATTGTGGTGTTGAAGAAAAGGAAAAAGCCGATGAACTTGCAGAACGTGCTTCAAGCTTAACACCTGCAGGAACTGAGTCTTTCTGTGTGCTCGGAAAAAAAATAAGTAGTGGTCCAGCAATGGTAATTGAGTGAGAGAAAAAGCTTCTGGAGAAACAATCATGGATTTACTCAGTCCAAACAATTTGTGATGATTTCACCACCTATTCCAGAAAGCCCCTGAGCGTCGGGTGATGGTGAGAATGCTGACAGGGCACCGTAGGTAAAAACATCATTTATCCACAACTATTGTAAAATCCGTATATTGTGTGCCTCTGTGCTCGGACATATAAAATCTGACAGACTAATTGACATATTGAGGAAGAGAAGTTTTATAGAGCACTAGAAAGATAGGTATGCCAGACAGGCTGACTGGGTCCAACCATAGACTCGAAAATTACCAGATGTTAATGTCAATTTCCTCAGTTATTGTGCTCTATTGTCATTAATCACAAGGGAATAATGAGATATTAATAATGCTGTCAGATGCTTCATAGATTTACATTTGATATAATATTCCAATTACTCAACTAACAAATATGGGTATACCTTGTCAATCGAGGGCCAAATCTAGTTTTATTATATCAATAAAAGCATTTTTTATCATTAAATATACAATCACGAGTTCTTAAAACATGTCTCATGTGTCAACTTGACTTTTTTCACACTTGTCACAGAAGGGTCTAGTCGCGGTCGCCAAATGTTGAAATCTTCTAGAAATATATTTATTTAGTAGTCGTGGATAAAGTATAGTATGCTATACTCCGTTCACGAAAGGTTGAGCCGTCGGTTGGCCATGAAAATTTGGCATATTCCACTGTGTAGGTATATTAAAATTTCAGGTTATGTTCTTTATTTTCTTGTCAGATTGATACGTAATGTTGTCAATATTGCATAGAGTTCTCTGATAACTCGCAAGCTCGTCAGATGAGGACGAGTATATTCGGCAACGTTGACTTTATTTTACTTTATGACAGTAAATACTGCCAACTTCAGATAAATGAAGAAACGCCTACTATGCGCTCAACCTTTCGTGAACGGACTATACTTGCGTATAATGGCTATTATTCGCTCGTTGCATAATATACTGTTATACCTTATGAGAAAGTCAACAGATGCGATTCGCATCTGTTGACATTTGACAAGTAGAAACTACGCCATTAATAAAAATGGAACGATACACGCTTCAAGAACGCATTGTAATTATTAAAATTCACTATAAAAATGGTGAAAATTTGACGGTTCGTGAAACTAGAACATTTTTGGGTCGTCGTGAAGCACCTTATCGGACCGCAGACAGAAATTGGTGAAAAATTCGATCTGCTGGGACAAGTTAGTGATGTGAAGAATAAAACTCATTCACGTCCCTCAAGAACAACCGAGGATATTGCTGCGGTAGCCGAAGGTGTTGAAGAAAACCCAGGTTTGTCCATTTCTCGTCGTTCTTTGGACGAGAGAGAGAGATGATTTATGATTTTTTTATGGCCGAAATTGGATAGTATTGATCTGGAAAACGTTTACTTCCAACAAGACGGCGCTACGTGCCACACAAGCCACGAAACCATTGATCTTTTGGGGAAAAGTTTACGGACCGTGTTATCTCTCGAAGAGGTGATCACAATTGGCCACCGAGATCTTGTGATTCAATACCTAGCGTTTTCTTCCTTTGGGGACACGTGGAAGAGAAGGTCTACGCCAATAGCCCAGCGTCGATTCAAGACCTCAAAGATAGAATTCGTGGGGCTATTGAAGACATAGGGCAGCCACTTAAAAGGATATGGTCCTGTAAGGGTGGTCGTGGCGGTCATTTGCCTGATGTTATTTTCCACTGTTAACGGCATAGCTTCTTCTTTATAATGAAATAAATATCCGATAATTTATATTGCAAAATGGCATTTTTCTTTGAATATCAAAATAACACCTCTTATTGGAAAACCCTTTATTATTGCTAATTGCGACATGCAATATTTGACTGATTTCTATTTTCCGGACTTGTTCAGGAAATTCCTATTATAGTCTACTCAACTCTTAATTCCCTGGATTTACAGCAGGTGCGTTTTTTCAAAATTCAATATCATCTTGTTTTGAGACGAATGTTATTATATTTTTCAATTGTTTCAACGGTGAACGGGGGTGAAAAGGACCCCGCACATTTACTATGGGAATTGGCTCCCGGTGGATTTGGCTGAAAATTTGAAATGATGTTCTACTATCCTTCTGATCAAATGTCTCCACAGTCCGAAGCTGAAAATGCATATTTCTAGGAGTTTTAGCGATTTTTTGTATCCATTATGGCCTACGTATTACCGTTCACACAGAAATGTTTGAAAATATTTCGAATTGACAGAATCTGCTTTCAATAATCACGAAATATTCTCAAACATTTCTGTGTGAACGGTAATACGTAACCCATAATGGATACAAAAAATCGAGCTAAAACTCCTAGAAGTATGCATTTTCAGCTTCGTGACTGTGGGAGACATTTGATCAGAAGGTAGTAGAACATCATTTCAAATTTTCAGCCAAATCTCGGGAGCCAATTCCATAATACGTAAGCCATAATGGATACAAAAATCGCTAAAAACTCCTAGAAGTATGCATTTTTCAGCTTCGTGACTGTTTAGACATTTGATCAGAAGGATTAGTAGAAACATCATATCAAATTTTCAGCAAATCCACCGGGAGCCATTACCATAGTAAATGTGCGGGGTCCTTTCTCGTATCAGTTATATCTGTTTGAAAGAGGAATACTTTTTTCTGACTGAGGTCTGTCTTTCTACCTGCGGCTTTATAGTTTTAAGGAACATTTCTATGATTTTCATACGTGCAAGGAACATATAAAGCAGAAAATAGTCGGAACATATACTTACAGGCAGTGTGATTCCAAAGGTATGCATAATAACAATGAATTTTCCAAACAAAAGTTCTGTAGCACAACACATCTCAGAACAACGTTGAATAGAAACTGTGGAGCCGTATGGTAAGTGATCAATAGACGAATGTCCCAACACTCCAATACCCCAATAGAATATAGGCCGTTTTTTCACACATCATTAATGATTGGATCATATTTGGTCGAGTGCCTTTGAATCAATGCATACGTTCGTTAAGGCTTGTTTATGTGTTATTTTTGGTAACAAGCGCATCATCCTTTTTAGGTTACTTTTTCACTAAAATATCTTCACATTTTAAAGGGGGTTGTCCCTGAAAATAATGTCTGAGAGTATTGAAATATTATTGGGCTAGGTATTTCCATAATTTTTTGCTGCTTATAGTCAACGTTTCGGTCAGCAAGGGGGTTGAAAGTTGTGCATGAACAAAACTGTAATGGTCGACTTCCATTCAGTGACAAATATCATCATCGTCTCAAAATGAATGAGTCATTACAAAGTGAACATACTGAAATCCTCTTTGAACAACAAAGTAAAAAAAAAAATTTTCTTGAATATTTCTCCACGCCTGTAAGAAAGATACAAGGACCGTGCAAAAAAGTACCACATGGCCCACTTCTCCTGTTCAAAAAATTTAGAGAGTTGATGGGAATCGCACAGGGTGCAACAAAAATCATGAAAATTTGGTAAAAGTGAAACAAAAATTGACCTGTTTCACGATTTTGATGTCAAATATTTTTATTCTGAGATACTGAATTTATTCCATAATTTTAACGCGTACTTATAATCTTTGATCAACCAGTTAAAGTAAGGCTCTAAAAAGGGGAGTATACCAGACAGCCATGCTGGGTCCAACCACAGACTCGAAAATTACAGAACAATTCGAATGAAATGAAATCTGTAATCGAATAAATGCTTATTCTTACCTGTCTAGTCTCCAACTTTATGTTTTGAATAAAAAATCAAACTTTCTATTAACTATTCTTCAAAAAAAGCACGCAACTAACAATAGAGCACAATAACTGAGAAATTGACATTACCATCTGTAATTTTCGAGTCTATGGTTGGACCAGTAAGCCTGTCTGGCATACCTATCTTTCTAGTGCTCTAGTTAAAGTAGAGCACTAGAAAGATAGGTACATAGACAAACTAGAAAGATAGGTACATAGACAACTAGAAAGATAGGTACATAGACAAACGTTTAGTTAGTTTATGCATCAAATCAGTTCCATACAGAAAGGAACACGAATATTCGATGATCATATTTTCATCAGAATGTCAAATGGTGTAAAATTGACAGTTCATTTTGTTCAGAGATTGTCAAATTTATACGAAAATGATAGTCTCGAAAATAAAGCAAACCAACTAATTTCTGACGCTGAAAAAAAGTTGACAACCTTCAGTTTCCTGCAAATCTTCTTGAATAAGAACAGCAAGTATGAACAAGCATGTGAGTATTACCAAAGAGCAGCCAATCTGCTCAAAGTGTCCAAAAACTGGCCAAAGGCAGCCTCTTGCTTTTCCAAATGCGCTGAAATAGACCTGGAACTGAACAATCATTATGATGCTGCTCTAAACTACGTTAACGCTGCAAATTGTTACAAAAGATGCAACTCCCAAGCAGCAATAGAATATTTGGGGAAGGCCATTGATGTATTTACGGACATGGGAAGATTCACCATGGCTGCCAAACATCATCAAAACATAGCAGAGATCTACGAAACTCAACTTGTCTACATAAAGAACGCCATTAACCATTATGAACAAGCTAAAGAGTACTTCAAGTCAGAAGATAATAACGCTTCTTCCGAGCTGTGTATGCTGAAAGTAGCCCACTACTGCGCTATGTTCGAGGAATACCAGAAGGCTGTGGAAATCTACCAGCGTATAGCTTTGGTGCATATTGGTGGTACTCTCCTGAAGTACAACGTACCGGTTTACCTCTTCAAGGAGACACTATGTAACCTTCGCAAAGACATCTTGTGCCTCTAAATCTTTCCGTTCGAAAGTTAGAGTAAGTATGGCCTTAGAGAATTGCTTTTGACCTCGGATTATTCAATGAGTCCAACCGAGTAGTTTGTGACCGCTCCCATCAGAAAAAATGAGAAAAAACGAAACGCTGGCAAGCTGTTTCCTATTCAACAGGTGAACAAAACATAGAATCATCAAACCAGTTCCATACAGAAAAGAACACGAAGCTTCGATGATCATATATTTTTTCGAAATGTCAAATGGTGTAAAATTGACAGTTCATTTTGTTCAGAGATTGTCAAATTTTATACGAAAATGATTAGTCTCGAAAATAAAGCAAACCAACTAATTTCTGACGCTGAAAAAAGTTGACAACCTTCAGTTTCCTGCAAATCTTCTTGAATAAGAACAGCAAGTATGAACAGGCTTGTGAGTATTACCAAAGAGCGGCCAATCTGCTCAAAGTGTCCAAAAACTGGCCAAAGGCAGCCTCTTGCTTCTCCAAATGCGCTGAGATAGACCTGGAACTGAACAATCATTATGACGCTGCTCTAAACTACGTAAACGCTGCAAATTGTTACAAAAGATGCAACTCCCAAGCTGCAATAGAATATTTAGGGAAGGCCATTGATGTATTTACGGACATGGGAAGGTTTACCATGGCTGCGAAACATCATCAAAACATAGCAGAAATCTACGAAACTCAACTTGTCGACATAAAGAACGCCATTAACCATTATGAGCAAGCTAGTGAGTACTTTAAGTCAGAAGATAATAATGCTTCTTCCGAGCTGTGTATGCTGAAAGTAGCCCACTACTGCGCTATGTTCGAGGAATACCAGAAGGCTGTGGAAATCTACCAGCAGATAGCTTTGGTGCACATTGGTGGCACTCTCTTCAAATTCAACGTACAGGTTTCTTACATCTTCAAGGCGACACTATGTCACCTTTGCAAAGACATTTGTGCTTCGAAATCTTTCCGTTCGAAAGTTAGAGTAAGTATGGCCTTAGAGATTGCTTTTGACCTCGGATTATTCAATGAGTCCAACCGAGTAGTTTGTGACCGCTCCCATCAGAAAAAATGAGAAAAAACGAAACGCTGGCAAGCTGTTTCCTATTCAACAGGTGAACAAAACATAGAATCATCAAACCAGTTTCATACAGAAAAGAACACGAAGCTTCGATGATCATATTTTTTTCGGAATGTCAAATGGTGTAAAATTGACAGTTCATTTTGTTCAGAGATTGTCAAATTTTATACGAAAATGATTAGTCTCGAAAATAAAGCAAACCAACTAATTTCTGACGCTGAGAAAAAGTTGACAACCTTCAGTTTCCTGCAAATCTTCCTGAATAAGAACAGCAAGTATGAACAGGCATGTGAGTATTACCAAAGAGCAGCCAATCTGCTCAAAGTGTCCAAGAACTGGCCAAAGGCAGCCTCTTGCTTCTCCAAATGCGCCGAGATAGACCTGGAATGAACAATCATTATGACGCTGCTCTAAACTACGTAAACGCTGCCAATTGTTACAGAAGATGCAACTCCCAAGCAGCAATAGAATATTTAGGGAAGGCCATTGATGTATTTACGGACATGGGAAGGTTCACCATGGCTGCGAAACATCATCAAAATATAGCAGAAATCTACGAAACTCAACTTGTCGACATAAAGAACGCCATTAACCATTATGAGCAAGCTAGTGAGTACTTCAAGTCAGAAGATAATAATGCTTCTTCCGAGCTGTGTATGCTGAAAGTAGCCCACTACTGCGCTATGTTTGAGGAATACCAGAAGGCTGTGGAAATCTACCAGCAGATAGCTTTGGTGCATATTGGTGGTACTCTCCTCAAGTACAACGTACAGGTTTACCTCTTCAAGGCGGCACTATGTCACCTTTGCGCAGACATCTTGTGCGGTAAACACGTGATCCAGAAGTATGTGGAACTATTTCCAATGTTTGAGGAGTCGAACGAATGTAGATTTCTTGTAGTGATAGTGGAACTCATCAACCAGGATGATCTGAATGGTTTTGTGGAAGCCAAGTTCGAATTTACCTCCAAATTCAGGTGTGATGAGTTGATACGAACTCTTTTGATGAGGCTGGAGAAGATTCTTTCTAATGGTTTGGGTATATTATAAGATTTATATGAAATATAAAGCTATTATTGCATCTGCCGTTTTTGTCATTCTTTACAAGATATCAATTTTAATTTCGAATTTAAAGTTTCGTTTTGGCGCCCTTATCATTAGAGATAACTGAAAATGTGTTAAGTGAAGAAATTACTTATTATGGTAGATATTATACACAGAATACCTCAGATAGCTTTGGTGCACATTTGTGGCACTCTCCTCAAGTACGATGTAAAAGTTTACCTCTTTAAGGCGGCACTATGCAAAGATAGTTGTTGTAGAATATCCTTGGCACTATGTCATCTTTGCGCAGACATCTTGTGCGGTAAATACGTGATCCAGAAGTAAGTGGAACTACACTGCGCAAAAAATTAACGCACATACTGAAAATCTCAATTTTAATGAAAGTTAACTCTACATTGACTTTATGACTTATTTTTTATGTTCTCTCGGGAAGTTTTTGAACAAAACAAGACACATTTAATGGAATAAAAATCAGGATTTCACCGAATCTTATATGAAAGAAGAGAAATAAACATTTTCAAAATACTGGAATGCTGATAAGTGATTTAATACTTGGTATTTCCACCCCTTGCGTTAATTACAGCTCGGCAACGATAGTTCACACCATAGAAATTATAACTCCAATGGAAGCGGCGAAAGAGAGAGACTCGTGATGCCAAAAGAAAGATAGAGCTAGTGGTGGCAAGATGAATTGGATTAATTTCATTTTTTGAGAATAATTTGTTTTCTTGCTATTTTTTAGACGTGTTTCAAATTAGTATATATTATATATATAGTATGTATAGCAAAAAAAAACAAATTATTCTCAAAAAATTGAATTAATCCAATTATCTTGCCACCACTAGCTCTATCTTTCTTTTTGCATCACGAGTCTCTCTCTTTCGCCGCTTCCACTTCTATGATTGGCTCTCAAATGGGATTTGCGGACTTTTTGCCACCTCTAGCTCTATCTCTCTCTTGGCATCACATTCTCCGAAAGTGTTGAATGACAGGCCTCATCCATGTAAGGTTATATCTATGGTTCACACTCAAAATGAGTGATCTTAAAATGTTCTGATCTGATCCTTCCCAGATTTCAGTCATTAAGAGTAGCTGGATGATTTTCTACACTTCTCAGCCTTCTATTGAGGTTGTCCCAAGCCTGTTCAATCGGATTGAGATCTGGACTTGCTGGCCATTCCATTTGAGAGACTTCAATCTCTTCAAGGTACTCCTGAACGGTGCGCGCACGATAAGGTCTGGCATTATCGTCCATAACAATGAAATTCACCAGTGTATGGAGCAAATGGCACTACATGCTCTTCAAGAATGTTCCTATCAGCATTCATAGCTCCATTATCAACGACCACTAGGTCTGTGCGAGCAGTCAAAGATATTCCACCCCATACCATAATCGATCCTCCCCCGAAACCAGTAGTATTCAGGAAATTGCACTGAGCATATCTTTCAGTGGACGTCTGTATACAAGGGAACGTCGATCACAATGGTAGAGGCATAATCTAGACTCATCTGTGAAGAGAACTCTTCCCAATCAGCCTCTTCCCAACGGATATGGTCTCTCGCAAAATCCAAACGCGCCCTTCGATGGGCTGGGGTAAGAGCTGGACCTCTTGCCGCGACACGAGGCTTTAAATCATATTCTCTGAGGCGATTTCTTATTGTCTGAGTGCTAATTTGCACCCCATGAGTTTGCTCAAGCTGATTTTGAAAGAGGCGAGCGGTTGCAAACCGTTGTCTCAACGAAGAAACTCTCAAGTAACGTTCTTGAATGGCAGTTGTTACCCGTGGTATAGTGGTCTACCCTGTACTGGTCTTCGGACATTCATACCTGTCTCCTAGAATCGCTGCAACATTCTGGACACACTTGTATGTGAAACTCCAAACCTTTCTGCAATTCTTGTGTATACCCACCCTTCTTCTCGCAAAACTACCGCTTGGGTTAAATTACTGGGATACCCGGTATATTAGATGAGAATGCGGTGGGGTTTTGTGGAAAAATTATTATGGGAGAAATTAAAAAATACAATTAAATACAATTTCAACCTATTTACGGAAAACCAATTTTCCGATGCTTTCTAAGACGAGGAGGAAATATTATAAAGTGCTTTAATGGGTTCTGCTCTGCTGAAGAGAACAGCAAGAATATTATGATTTATTACTTTCAAATGTAATAAATTGTTCCTCGTGGCATAATGATTATTAATTCATATGGAATTTAAGAATGAAATCAAAATCGATAACCTTGAATCATTTGACCAAAATAGAAATCATATAACTCAAGTCTTTCCTCTTCAGTCAAGAGACTGTTATGAAACATACAGTTCAAAGCCTTCAGTGAGAGATCCTTGGACCTCGAGGAGCTCGTCAAGGAGTAAACAAATGCGAGGGACTTTGTGAGATGATTCCTCGATGAAAAATAATAATAATAATAACTGCCTTTTATTTCATAATCACTCTACATACAGTGTACACAAGTGAAGAGAAATAACGTCAAACAAAAGAATAGTCCTATCTACAATTCAAAAAATCTTCCAAACTGTAGGGTTCTAAATTCAGGAGATATTTAAATAATTCTTTTTTAAATGATGTTATATAAGTCAAAATTTTTATTCTCATTGGTAGTGAATTATAAATTTTTATGCATCTATATTCCATCTGTCTCTGCGAAGTTGTCAAAGTGTATCTTGGGTAGATGTAATCTATATTCCTTGTTTCGTAGAAAGCCTTCTTATTCTCATATTTCTTGAACAGTTCTGTATTACCCTAACAAAAAGTATACACTCTTGTACATATATGGCATATACTGTCAATATTCCCATCTTCTTAAAACATGCCTCTGCAAGTTTCATTATATCCCATGTTATTAATGAAATAAGCAGGGGTAGTTCATATATTTTTTTTTCGAAATCGACACCCCTTCCAAGATACAGCCTTTGGAAGCCGATGACGAGTTTACATTTTTAAAAATTTTTTACGGCTTCATTGAGTAGATGTTACTCACAAAATTTTTATTATTGGGGGTTGACAATGACAACCCCTTGTGATTTTCCTTCAAAAATTGTTTCGTGGGATAGATTTTCGAAAAATAAAATTATCTTATGGTTTCCCATTCAATTCTGGAGAAAAAATTCGATACAGTCGATATTTTTCTCGGAAGAAATAAAAACTTATTAGCAGTTTGCAAGTTTTATGAGTGTTTTTAAGGACTCCTAAAAAAATTGAAAACTGTCTATTCGTCATCGCCTTCCAAAGCCTGTATCTTGGAAGGGAGGTCGATTTCGAAAAAAATTTAATTGAACTACCCCTTCTTATTTTCATCGAGGAATCATCTCCCTTAGTCCCTAACATTTGTTTACAGACACCCTGTATAAACTCCACCTTAATTCATACTTTCAGAGAATTTTTGATTTTCTTTTTATATATGGTGTTTTAGAATGAAGTTCCGTAAATCTGGATCTTAATCCTCAGATGATTTTATGATGCAAAGTTCTTATAGATTATGGTTTTGGCACGTTGTTTCTAAAACCATACGTATTGAAGTTTAGAGAAAATATTGTTTTTTCGAAATTATTTTCGTCACGGTACACGATTTTTCTTCGCGTTTTGGTAGATTAAGAGTAGGTACGCACTATAACATATATTTTTCAATTCGAATTAAAAAAAAATCGTATTCATAATCTACCAAAACGCAAACAAAAATCAAGTACCTACGATGACGAAAATATTTTCGAAAAACTAATTTTTCTGTGAATTTCGTCTCAGAAACAATGCGTCAGAGACCCATAGTCCAAAGGAACTTTACTCGTAACAGGGTGTTTCCTAAACATGCGGCAAAAATTCAGGGGGTTGTTCCTTGGACTATTTTAAGCATGTTTTGTCCTTTGATGATTTTTGAAAAACCTCTTTGTTTCGAAGATACAGGGCGAACAACATTTTTCATATTTTAAAATTAATAATAGTTTAAATAAAAATGCGTACCGCACTGTGTTTACTAAGTATAGTCCATTCACGAAAGGTTGAGCCGTCGGTTGGCCATGGAAATTTGGCATATTCCACTGTGTATATTAAAATTTTAGGTTGTGTTCTTTATTTTCTTGTCAGATTGATACGCAATGTTGTAAATGTGGCATAGAGTTATCTGACAACTTGCAAGCTCGTCGGAAGAGGACGGGTACATTCGGCAACGTTGCCTTCATTTTACGTAATGACACCAAATACTGCCAACTTCAGATAAATAAGGAAACGCCTACTATGTGCTCAACCTTTCGTGAACGGACTATAGGTACTTAAAATTGATAAGTTCAGATGGTAAAGGAATACAGATTAAACACGGTTTTCATTTGAATTCGTTTTTTTGGCTAGAGGTGGTCATTTTCCACAGTTTTTGTAAGTTAAGTTAAATTTTCATGTAATTTTTCATAATAAAATGTTATTATCTAAAATTTTGTTCCACCTGTATCTTCGAAACAAAGAGGTTTCCAAAAATCATCAAAGGACAAAATATTCTTAGAATAGTCCAAGGAACAATCCCCTGAATATTTGCCGCATGTTTAGGAACCACCCTGTATAATGAAATCATCTGAGGATTGATATCCCAAATTTACGGAACCTTATTCTGAAACACCCTGTATATTTTCAAGTTGAAATGCATTTCTACAAAATTTTATGCATGTGCATATTTTAATGATAGTTAACATGATACTGCAGATATTTTACGATTATTTGAGTCTTCTTTTCTGATCATTGGATAGATTTATATCTATTGTTATTTGATTGCTAATTTATTACTGAATATCTGCAATGGTGTTTTTTCGAGGAAATTCTTCAGTATTTTGGTTTCATTGCATATTCTATCGTGAAAAATTTACTTATACAGTGTGTTTGGTCATGACTTAGCGATAATTTAAGGTCATCAAATATATATCTAATATTATCGACAAAAACACCCAAACTTGGAGGATTACCCTCTTAGTTTCGGAGTAGCCCCCATTTAAATATACTTTTTTATTTTCGTTGACCCTTCCAAATAATATCGATTTCTTTGACAATAAAGGCCCTACAAATGTGAAAAAATGTTTTTGAAAGAAGATAATACCACTTTTCGGATTTAGTGAGAAAATCAGTACATATTTCCACTATGAAATTTTCAAAGAATTTTTTATGGCGTTTTCAAGTTGAATATTTTTATATTATATTCAATGAAAGGTGGTAGTATCATCTTTCAAAAAACATTTTTTTCACATCTGTAGGACCTTTATGTCCAAAGAAATCGATATTATTTGGAAGGGTCAACGAAAATAAGAAAGTATATTTAAAATGGGGGCTACTCCGAAACTAAGGGGGTAATCTTCCAAGTTTGGGTGTTTTTGTCGATAATATTAGGTATATTTGATGACCTTAAATTATCGCTAAGTCAATACCAAACACACTGTATAAAAACTTTTTTTTAACACTTCGGGACCAGTCTTCTTTCTTAGAATCGCATTTCAGTGGATTCTCCGTGTATCTCATGGCCTGTGATCTGCGTAGAGTTGAGTTTGGAATTCATTCGATTCATCTACCTGTTTTGAATGGAAAATTACCACTATGGAATTATACCTAAGGGTTTATTGCTCACCAATCTAGAAATATTTCGAATAAAATAGACACATTGCTCAACTTCAGAATTATTTTCATTCAGAAATGTTTTAAGTGTCCAATCAAATTCTCGGAGACTTCAATACCAAATATTACACAAATCGAGTGTTTTAGTTCAGTAGCGTACGCAAGTTAAAAAGTGAAAAATATTTTAGCAAACTAAATTTCCCTTTAGTCTTAAATGAAAATCATATTTTTGTCTAAATTGCCTAATATTAGTTTTATCCATTTGGTGCGCCTTTTATTTCGAATTTTGAACCAGGAGTAGTCTTACATTACTCTTTGGACTTGAATTCGAATTCCAGGTCAAAAGCAATTATGTATGTCTGGCCGTCTGACCGTCCATCAAAATTTCAGGTCAAAAACAATTCTGTTCGGTCGAATAGTTCCTAAGTTATGATGACGAGTTTTTTTTCATAATATTCTCCAAACTAGATACTCGATTAGTACTAAATTTGATATACAGGGTGTTCCTAAATTGAACGTACAAACGAAAAGGGGAGATTCCTTAAGTGAGTTTAAGAAAAAAAAGTCTAATAAACATGGGGTCGCAAACGTTTCGTTTTCGAGATACAGGGTGTTAAAGTTTTAATCAAAAACATGTGTTGATTATACGAGTTTATCGAATCTTTATGAATCATCGCTACAGATCAGGAAAATTCCATAAAAACTGACACTGAATTCATTCACCACAGCTTACAAAGTGGCCTTCCCATAATAATTTGGATTTTCACGAGGATTTCAGGAGAATCGTTCAAAATTTTTTTTCTCGAAATCATTGGTAGATACGACAAAACTACAAGAGACCAAAAAGTTAGTATAAGAACAAAGCTTCTTTTTACATTTTTTCAAATTAACAGTTGCTTACCAAAAAAAGTTCTGCAGAAGAACAGGTGGCAGTGTTCCAGAAAAAATATCACCCTGTAGATCTTCTATTGAAATTGCCATGTCGCGTGGTGAAAACTCTCAAATGTAATATCTATGCCAAATTTCAGTTGAATATCTTGTGAAGTGTAGATACTATGAGAAAAAACTTGAAAAAAATTCAAACTTTAACACTCTGTATCTCGAAAACGAAACGTTTGCGACCCCATGTTTATGGGACTTTTTTTCTTAAACTCACTCAAGGAATCTCCCCTTTTCGTTTGTACGTTCAATTTAGGAACACCCTGTATATACATACACTCAATTTAATAATAATTTTTGAATTGAATGAATTCATAAATATAATGTTTTCACAAGAACAAACGACAATGGAACTAAACTAAAAGATTGAGGAATGAATTCTAAAGTAAAAGTCAATTTTGAAATGTTAAAAATAATTTTTTTTTGAACTTTGACATTCTGTTACAAAGCCGTTTCGGACCTATCTCCATGTGAACTTTTCTCCCTGAAATAAGCTTCCTTTGGATGTTGATGTTATTCTGGAACACCCTGTAAGTAGTACCTATAAGAAATAAAAGTTGTACAGACTGTGATATTTTCGAGTTTATTATTCAGGAAATAAAAATAGCATTTTGCATCGTAATTATTCTATAGGTATCATAAAAATAATATAATTCTCCTAAAATATTTATATCAAATTATATTTCCTGATATCATCAGTTCAATTACTCAAAAGGCCACGAAAAAAACGTATACGTACTAAATAAAGATGAATATATGTTAATAACTTCAAAACAAAAAAATTTGCATGCAATTTAAGCGTGAATTTCGGAATGTTGTGAATATTACCAGCATACGAAATGCTCGTTTGAAGGATTATTTCACTATATTTGAAGGCGAAAACACATTAGATTCATATTTGTGGAAAAATCATAACAAGCTTCACAATCTTGCGTGGTTTTCAATAACACTGGAAAGATTATTTTTCCATTACCGTGGCGAACAACTACTTTATGCCTCGGAAAAAGCCACTTCTCTTCTCTAGACTCTAGAGCGAAAAAGTTAATATTTGTGAATTTAAATACCTTCAATATGCCAACAATTGATCTGTTCATTTGTATATTCGGTTGAGTGTTCTAAATTATGCAGAAAGAACTGCAAAGTTATGAACAAGTTGTTATTATTTTCTTGGCTCATAAAAGCACACATTTTACATTGATCCAAATGCTCTTCTCTTTCCATAATTTTTAGGAATAGAATATATGAAATTACATATTAAGAAAAGAGTGGAAAACTCATTCCTGCCTTTTTCAAAAACAAAATTCAACTGCAGTGCGCATGCGGTGGCTCTACGACCCTGCTCTTGTGTAGGGTTACGATAAATCAACCTCGGTCAGTAATTAATGGCACCGTACTTTCCGAACACGGGTTGGATGTTCGGGTTAGGTAAACGAACGCGAAGGTTATGGATCGAGTTAACCCGAGAGTAAGTTTCCGCAATGGCCTAAAGAGGAAGTACTTTCGGCGATCTGAATGGTAGGTACTCTAAATACGCTTTGGTCACGCTATTCCATGATCAGAATTAATTGATTGAAGAATGAATAATCATTGATGTAAGTGAGTTTTTAAATTTTGTTTCTATCTGGAGCGAAAGTGACCGCATTCGATTACAATCTAGTTATGAGAAGTGCAACTTATAAACTCTTGATAGGAGAACAACATTACTCATTCATTTCTAATTCTCCTTCTCGATAAAATTCATCTCATCCGGAATACAGGTAGATCTCTGGGCGAACAAAGAGCAGGTATAGACATACATATACAAGGTGACCTACGGTCGATGGTACCCTAAATTTTTAAGTAAAACGGGAAGTGCGAAGTTATTTAAAATATGGTTTCTTGGATGATAGATAGGTGCGAAAAGTTAAATGAAAAATATTAAGGAAGTATAAAAACGAAGTAATTCAAAAATTTGGGAAAAGACCTGAGCATGTGCTTTTGAGAGCTCGTTCATTGGTGGAGCAATAATGGTGTCACCTCAAAATTTTGTAAAGAAAGATTTATACTTGATATGAATGAAAAATCTCAGCACGATCGGAATTATATTCTGGAAATTATTCGAAAAAATATTGCGATCCTCTTGAAATTTTGCATGGACATTAAGTATATCAATTTTCATTCACTAAATAAATTTCACTGGAATCGGATATCTTGTTATGACAATATAAAGTGTCTCCTTTTCAATATTCCAATTGAAAACGAACCTGCGGCCCCACGGACAGGATTGAATTGAAATTTATTTCATATATAAAGATTGATCAACTGAATGTTCAAGTGAAGTTTTTTGTGAATAGAGGCTGTTTTAACAAATCTTCTAACAAAATTTTATGGCTTTAGTGTCAAGAGAACCATAGAAAATTCAATTGGAATATTGAAAAGAAGAATCAATATATTTCCATCACAGGATAACCGATTCAAGTGAAATTTATTTTGTGCATCAAACTGATATAATGAATGTTCATGCAAAGTTTCAAGAGGATCGCATCATCAGAATCATAGAAATTAAGTTTTGTAATTACAGTGGAACTTCTCTATAACGAACGTCTGTATAATTAAATATTAATTAAATAAATAAATTATTTCTCTGTATAACGAATTTCTTACGAGACATTGCACCTTGAATCCAAATTCCATGATAAAAACACACTCTAAAACGAAATAAATTCTCTATATAACGAAATATTCCAAGAACATCACTCTTTGAATGGGTAGTGGTAAGAAGGTATAAGGGTGGGTTTTTACAAAATTTTTCCGGACGTACGTAATAAATCCCGACCTTAAACTAGATCATTATTGCGGGCAGAGAGATCCTTCCTTAGACAAAGGATACTTCCAACAGTTTTAAAAACACCCCTTGCTGTTTGGTTTCAATTTAACCATTATGTTAGTGTGAAAAGTTGTGCGAAAATGTCTAAAAGAAAGTGCTTAAGTTTGAATGATAAACTTAAATTTATCAGTGAAGTTGACCGCGACATTGCCGACTATAGAAACAAATTTCTTAATAACGAATTTTTTTGCGGATTAAGCGCTTTCGCTGTTGGGAAGTTCGACTGTATTTATTTTTTACATATTTCATTCATAATTTCCAGAATATAATTCCGATTGTGCTGAGATTCTGCATTTATATATTTGGTATCAACCTCCAATCCCATATGAAAATTGAGGTAATAGTATTATTGCTCCACCAAAGAACGAGAGATTAAAAGCTCCTGATCAGGGCTTTTCTTAAATATTTCACCATTGTCCAAACAACTCTAATTTTCTAGATTTTATTAGCGAAACCTTTCAGGATGTTTAACTACGTATCTCACCCGTTCAACAAAATAAATACATATTCATTAGTTTTTGATGCTGATCCTCTCATCAAATAGAATTCAAGTTCATCCATGCAAAAAGAGTGTCTATACATATTATACGTAACAACTTCTCTTCTCACTGTAAAATAAACGAAAGCATCGTAGTCCGGCCAGTCAGTGGATGGATACTTTCAGTTTGTGTGGGTTTATATTTCTGGTACTTTGGCAATGACAGCGAGCGCTTGTTAGAAGACAGTTTCCGCTCTTTTGTTTTATTTTTCCGGAATAGTGAACAGTGGATAAAATGCCTTATAATAGATCAAGGTATGTATGAAAAATTTTTATGAACATAGGTTTTTTTCTCGGTTTTTTTTCAAAACTGCGTATACTTTATCTTTATGGACTTTTGATCGTTGCTTAATTTGATCAAGCTTTTGCGAATAAGCCTTCAATAACTTTTCAAAAGTAAATAATTTTCAAATATTTATGGGCGTGTTCAAATATCTGTAGTTTTCGAATTAGGGGCCAAAAATGATCACAACCAACAGATTTTGAACCAACGGAGAATTTTGAGTAATAAGATAATTATTATATTTGGCATCCACCGTTTATGCAGGGTGTCTGTAAACAAATGCGGGAGATCATTCCTCAATAAAAATAAGCAGGAGTAGTTTATATAATTTTTTTTCGAAATAGACCTCCCTTCCAAGAGACAGCCTTTGGAAGGCGATGACGAGTTGACTGTTTTTAATTTTTAGGAGTCCTAAAACACTGAGTCTAAAAACTGTATATAATTTAATTCATTAAAGAGATGTTGCTCACACAATTTTTTCGATCCCATAACTTTATTTTTAGGGGTTGAAAACAACAACCCCTTATGATTTTTCTTCAAAAATTGTTTTCGTAAGATAGATTTTCGAAAAATAAAATTCTCTTATGGTTTCCCATTCGATTTTGGAGAAAAAAGTCCGTTGCACAATTTCGATACAGTCGATACTTTTCTCGGAAAAATAAAAACTTACAAGCAGTTATGATCTGTATCTAAAAACTAATAGGATATTTGGATTCTGCATCATACAAAAACCCAGCATATCACATTTTGTTCATTTTTACCTCTTTGTCCAACAGCTATTGAAAAAAAAAACCTTAACGCCCTGTATTTCTTGAAGGAAGCAGTTTCGGACATTTATTCATGGGACTTTTTTTCATATTTTATGGCCCTCTATCGCGTGGCACTATGCATGGTACTTTTTTCTTTGACACCCTGTTTATCTGATTAAATTGATGATTCTACGAAAATCAACAGTATGTAATTGAAATTGTTCATATTTTTCCTTTCGATACGAACCATCATCCACAAAATGAATAAAAACAACACAAGGACTATTAGTAAAATACTTTTTCCGGCCTAATTTATTGCGTTATTTCCTCTTTTTTGATATGCAATTGTCATGGACAACTGGACATAAAATATTCAGAAGTAATAGGTACGAGGAATGTAACAACTGTACTGAAAACAGAAATTTAAATTATGTGCAAGTATCTCTTTTGCAAAATAAAAATCTATTTACAATCAAGAATTTATACCGAATTCATAATGTGGTAAAAAAATTAATTTTAAATTTTCTGATGAGGTCTGAAATTAAAAAAGAAATGAATATGTATTGAATTAATAAATGGATAGAATTGGAATTATCGTCTCCACATAATGAACAAGAGCGTAAGAGGTTCTGACGTTCCACACAGTTTTTCTATAGAGTTTTTCTTCAGTTTGATTTCGAAATTCATCAAATGTTATAACAGAAGAAAGGCATCTTTCATTTCTGATTATAAGACCCTAAAACAATTTTTATTTGCTCTATTTTACACAATTTGTGTCATATTATTTACGATAAAACATTTCCTGGTAACACAATAACATATTATTAAGTAATATTCGAACAGAATTTTGCCATTCGATGTCAAGTACGAAACCTTCATAACACAATGCAAGTTATCAATCACTTTATAATAACAATAAATATTATGCGAGTTCTGATGATGCATCGAATAGAAATTGATACATTCAACTTCGATATTTATTACCAATTAACCGTTATTAAAGTATGAAAGTGCCGAGTATTTGGTAATTTTCGAGAAATTTCATGAAGTAGAAATTAACTGTTCGATGGAAAAATCCCATAACATTATAAGAAATAAATTATAATAATAATAATGAAGGCTTTATTCAATAATGCCATCAAAAATAATATAAACTCTTTCAATAATATAGAAAAAAATTAAAATTCGAGATCCAGTGATTTGCATTGAAATAAAGTACAGGGTGGGGCAAAACAAATAGTGAATTTTTGATGGGCTATTAAAAAAATTTTAGAAAAGCCCTGAGCAGGAGCTTTTGAGCTTTCGTTCATTAGTGGGGCAATAAGTCTACCTCAAAATTTTATATGGGAATTATATTCGGAAAATAATTCAAAACATGAAATATGTAAATAAATAAATAATTTAAAAAAAAACAATTCCACGGTTCTGGTGATGCGATCCCCTTGAAACTTTGCATGAACATTCAGTAGAGTAGTTTTGATTCTCAAAATAAATTTCACTCTAATCGAATATTCTGTTATGGAAATGTAAAGATTCGTCTTTCAACTATGGCCACAAAATTTTGCATGAAGATTCAGTATCATTCTGTATTCACAGAAGAAATTTCACTCCAGTCGGATATTTTTGGAAATATAAAATTTTTTTTTCAATTCCATTTGAATTTTCTAGGATTCTGTCAATACTATGGCCACGACATTTTGGATGAACATTCATTACATCGATCCTCATTCACTCGAATCGGATAGGTATCTTTTAAGGAAATATGGAGTTCCTGTTTTTCAATATTCCCACTGGCGCAGCTAGGGGGGTGGGGCTTGGGGCTGCAGCCCCCCCCAAAGATTAATTTATTCGTTATTTCTTTTTTCTCTATTTTTTTTGCAACTTTCGTTATTTTTGTATCATCACAAATTGTTCAGTTCAGCCCCCCCCAAAACAAAATCCTGGCTGCGCCACTGAATATTCCAATGAATTTTCTATGTTCTGTTCACACTAAGGCAACAAAATTTTGCATGAGGCTCAATAAAAATGAATTTATAAATTTATTTTACTGAGCCTCATGCAAAATTTTGTTATGAGTTATGAGTATCTTGCATTTGGCGTTACATTTCATTTCGATTGGTTTCGTTTTTTCTGAGGTTTGAGGAACAAAAATTTTGAATGGCTATATTTTGTAGAACACCCTGTAAGATTTGGTTGGTTAGCGTATTGAGCTTGCCCGCATTTACCAAGAATGTAAAAGAATTGCTTCTAGAAAAGACTATTTATGATATAAATGAATTTGCCGCTTTTTGTCCTTGATTTTATAAGTGTTGTAATATGAGTGTATATTTTATTGTGTTTTTTTTTGACAAGTCATATATTTTTAATGGCAAATATTTATACATGTACATGTTTTCTTTTTACGTATGTAAATAAATTATTATTATTATTATTACTTAACCATTTGGGACCCGAGCTCATCCTGAATATTTCAAGTCTCTAGGACAATCCCCTCGAAAGTTACTGTGCTAACGGAAGGACGGACGGACGGCTCCACGGACAGAATTGAATTTGACTACGAATTCCTCATCAGGAAGTCTAACTACTTTCTTTCGAGACCATTTTCGTCTCAAAATTCGAAAATTACAGACATTTGGGCAAAACGACATAGCACTGGTTTAAGTAGAACGAGCGCTCAAAAATGGGGTGAGGTACTGACTCAAACAGAATAAACCACTTTTTCGTAGGTTGTGCCAATTTTTTTAATAGCCATTCAAAACTGGACTTTTTTGGTCGCACCCTGTATATAACCATCAGTAAAAATAAATAAATTCGAAGAAAGCCCTAACCTGAACTGAAAGCTTCTTACAGGCTTGTCCATTATGAATAAATTAAAAATATGTTTCTATTTGAAGGTGGATGGTGGATTGAATTACAGCTTAAAGGTTGAAGAAAAAATCAATTTTATTATCAGCAAATAAATTATTCAAAAACAAATTGACGGCTTTCACCGTTTTTATTTTGAGCTTCTAGTTGAAGAAATATTAATTTCTTTTTCCATCGACATCAAAATAAAAGGTGATTTTAATGTGTACGAAATTGAACATTAATAACCCATTCTAATATTCAATTTATACTATTTTAATGTGCAATCCTCATGGCAACCGTACACAAAGTTCCAGAAGCACTACGAGAAATGTCAAAATTCTACTGGAACATAGAAATTTTATTATGTCAAATGTATGTCTTGTGCAGAATGATTATGTATTTCAATCAAGAATTTATATACAATTAATATTGAGGTCTTGTAATCTTGTTAAATATCTTGATCATTAGTCGCTATGTTTAAAAGCTAGTTAATTTAAAAACTATTTCTCGAGACTTATGCTCAATCCTATACTCTTCTTGGAACTTGCTAAAGTAGTTGTGAAACATATTTTCGTCTTCTTGCAATAGACATAAGACGAATTTTGGCGAACTGTGGTTACATGTAACTATCTAACTATGGTTACAAGATTTGACAGAAAATACGTGTATTAAATGTCAACTATGTAACTATGGTAAGCTGTGGTAAGCTGTAGTTACATCGCCCAAATTTGACTATAATTAACATACGAAAATAGGTCTTAAAAACATATCAGTGAAAGTTTGTAGCAAACAAAATTTTCAGTTGCCAGTATCTACATTCAATGCTAACTACTAAAAAAATACTTCGTTCTTTCCAGAGATAACCATTACGTACATGAAAAAAAACAAATGTATCTCTATTATCCAATGAACTAATTCCAATTAATTATGCTAAACGCATCTATCGCATAGACTATATCTCTGAAAACCAGTTTATCGAATTGAAAAACCAATGTATAATCATAATTTTTTTACGATCATCTTTGCAGTGGCGGACCAACGATTTCCGGGTTCATACGCTTGAAAACTGCCCCCCTCTACTTTTCAATTTATCAATCAGAGTTCACTTCTTTATGAATATAACGAATAAATTAAAACACAAATGTAAACAATTTGACAAGGTTAAGTATATCAGGATCAACAGAATTTTTTCTTATAATAGGTAAGCATTATACTCCATATTCTTCGTTATATCACTTTCAATCCAAAGTATATATTCCATAAAAATTTATTCTGGAATTTGGAAAATTTAATTCTTGATGGGGATGACATGAAGTTTAAAATCAACTAAATTGTTACCATCATCGATGCATATTCGAAGCGAGATTATTTGTCCCATTCTTAATTTATCATTCAAATCAAGTCCGTCAAAATTCAGCCAAAAAATAGTTTCTCGTGAAAATCTAGGCACTATAAAATAGTCAGAGTATTGTCTGTATGTATAATTCAAAAGTTGAAAGATTCTATGGAATTTTTCCTTCTTATAAGAAACAACTTCTTAATTAGAGAATGAATAAATATTTTTTTCCGTCGATCTCAAAATAAACGGGGATTTTAATGTGTACAGAATTGATCATTAATGACCCATTTTAATGCTCAATTTGTGCTATTTTTATGTGCAATCCTCATGGCAACCGTTCACAAAACTCTACTTGAACATAGATACATAGAAATTTTATTATGTCAAATGTAAGTCTTGTACAAAATGAGAATGTATTTCAATCAACAATTCATACACAATTCATATTGAGATCGTCTGAAAAATCTGTAATCAACTCGGTTATTAATCAAGCGACAAATGGCTTTGAAGTTAAAATATCTTCACCATTAGTCGCTGTCTTCAATAACATCGATAAAGTCTGGAATGAGAACAGGAACGAGAGGGATTTCAACATGCAGCTGAAACTGAAACAATAAAGGAGTTGTACCTAATTCAGAGAAAAATATTATTACTCAAATGAGGTTTCCAAAGAAAAAAAAATATTCATTTTCACCAACACAGCTCAGAATAACGATTACAACAAAAACAGTTTTTCGAAATTTTTCGACTATTTGGTAATCAAGTAGTTACGAGAATGAAAAACTACAGAATGCCTAGGCTTATGATACCTTTTTGGAATTTGCAATAACTGAGCAAGTTTTTAGGATGATATCTACCAGGGGCGTCCTACATTTTTTTACACTGTAGCTCATCAAACTTGAAAGAAATTTCAATTTTCAATTTTTCTTTGTAAATCACGAGTTTCTAACTTTTTACACTAGTTTGATGAATTTAAGTCTCTGTTTCCGATAGCTGAACTATCTCATGTGAAATTAAAAAAAACCATATTGATATACCTCTCCATTTGTAGCACTAGAAAAACTAATCGCACTTGGAAATTTTCTAAAAATTCGAAAACCATGAATATCTCCGGAACCGTGGAATTTTCATTAAGGTCAAAATTTGGAATAAGGTAGTCCACGACAGTGTCTATCTATAGCTCCAGGCTTATCCATTGTTTTCGGGACACCCTGTATATGCAAAATCTCAGCACGGTTGGAAGGATATTCTAATAGTTATTTAATCAACTAGGTTATTAAAGACAGCGACTAATAGTCAAGATATTTTAATAGTTCGAGACCATTAGTCGCTCGATTAATAACCGAAGATATCAAAATTGACTTTACGCTGATCAGTGGCGTACCGCAAAAATGTTTGAGAGGGAAAAAGGACACATGGCTCCGGAAAAGAAAACACTCTGTAGATTCTAGTTAAGATTCAAGACGTGCAATGATGGAGACTGTTGAAATTTGAAAATAGCTCGCATCCCAAATTTGGACTGAATATCTCAAAAACTGCAGGAGTTATGAAGAAAAAAAACAAGAAAAACCAATTTTTTTGTTAATTTCAACACCCGTAGCTCCGTAAGGAAGCTTTTGCGGATCCGTGTTTATATGGACTTTTTCCTTAGAATTATATGTAGTTTCGTTTCCGTAAGTTGTGACATACTATTATGTAACACCCTGTATATTAGAAGTTCTCTCTTACCAGCGTTCAACTTCAATTTCGATGTTGCTACCTAAATTCATGGCTTGACAGTAATAAATTTCAAAGACAAATTATGCGTTCGATTATTCGTATGGCGGTAAAAGATATAATATGTTAATTTCATGAAACCGTGACCTTGCCGAAAGGAATCAATTCATAAGATCATCTCGAAACTTTTATCACCATCAAGACTTAAAGCTGAGCTAACCTAAAATTTCGACCATCTCCCCAGTAAACCTAACTTGTCATTATAAAATCCGTAAAAAGACCTTGATATTAGATACCGTTTAATTTCCTTTTTTATTACTGCTGAATTATTATTGAGAAGGCGTCAGATAATCTTTGATTCATGTTGTGAGTCCCCTTTAGAATGGGCTCTTTTATCAAGGCTTTTCATTTCGATTTTCCAACTGAACGGATTTTCGATGTCACTGATAGTAATAAAGATAAGATAATATATAATTAGTAATGATAATAATAATGAACACGTTGTTTGTGGTTGAATTTAATTTGCCCTAATATACCTACTGTTATTGTCAGACTGACTTACATCAACACTTCACATAATATACCGGGTATTTCTGAATAGATGCGAAAGTTTTAATTTTACGAATTCCATAAATGTAGGTTCCGAAAATCATTTTTCCAAAAAACAAGGTGTTATAGTTTTACTTAAAAACTGACTGAAGAAAGTGGTTCATCTTAGAGATATTTTACACTTACTATTGTTTTTGAGCGCTCGTTCTACTTAAACGAGTGCTATTTCGTTTTTCTCAAATATCTGTAATTTTCAAATTTTGAGCTCAAAATGGCCTCAAACAACACGGTTCGACTTCCTGATGACGAATACGTGGTCAAATTCAATTCTATCCGTGGGGCGTCAGCCCGTTCTGCCGGACTTGAGCACGATAACTTTCGAAGGGATTGTCAGGGTGAGTTTGGTTCCCAAATCCTACTGTTAAGTTCGTCAATCAGCCAAATCGTAGGCGTTCCATAAAATATGGCCATTCAAATTTTTGTTCCTCAATATCTCGAACAAAACGAAACCAATCGAAATGAAATTCTGCAAGATGCTCATAACAAGCCCCTTGCAAAAATTCTGATGCCATAGTGCTAACAGAATTATACAAAATTCAACTGGAATATTGAAAAGAAGACTTTTCATGTTTCCAGAACAAGATACCTATCCGTTTCAAGTGAAATTTATTTGTGAATGAAGATTGATAACCTGATTGTTTATGCAAAATTTAAAAAGGGTCTCATCATCTGAATCATAAACTCTAATTTTTCTTTAATTATTGATTTTTTACATATTTGATTTTTTGAATAATTTTCATAATATAATTCCAATCGTTCTGATATTTTGTATGAATCTCAATCCCTACAAAATTTTGAGGTGAAAGCATTTTCTTACATTTTTATAAATGCCGAATTATTGTTGAGAAGGTGTCAGTTAATCTTCGATTCACTAGTAAATCCCTCCTTCAAATACGCGCTTTAATCAAGGCTTTTCATTTAGGTTTTCCAACGTAAACAGTATTTAAATGTCACTGATGAAACTAATTTGATCAAATCTAATTCAATATCTAAACATGCATGTAATTGAAGATGGCAATGAATGAGACTAATAATAATACAAATAATTATTGGTAGGAACACGTTGTGTTTATCTAAATTTAATCTGCCCTAATACACTGTTATTATCAGTTTAACATACATCATCACTCCACATATACAGGCTGAGATGTACATATACTCCGTTCATGAAAGGTAGAGCACATAGTAGGCGTTTCTTTATTTATCTGAAGTTGGCAGTACTTGCTGTCATAACGTAAAATAAATTCAATGTTGCCGAATGTACCCAGCCTCGTCCGACGAGCTTGCGAGTTATCAGACGACTCTATGCAATATTGACAACATTGCGTATCAATCTGACAAGAAAATAAACACCATAACCTAAAATTTTAATATACACAGTGGAATATGTCAATTATCATGGCCAACCGACGGCTCAACCTTTCGTGAACGGACTATAGTTTGAAACGAATTTGATGGCCAATAGGCATTTTCAGTGATTTCGAAAAAAAATCATTCTACCTTATTGCAGATCCTATCGATATAAGACTTGATATTTACAATAAGGACTTGGTGCTGAATTTCGTCAGAATCATATCATTAGAAGATTTTTGAGCGTTCGTTTTACTTAAACGAGTACTATATCGCTTTGCCCAAATGTCTGTAATTTGTTTCCTTAGTAAATATAAAAAGTAAATAATGTGAATCGGTTTAAAATACTACTAACTACCTACCTGCCAACCCCCGATAGTAGACAGTGTGACATCCGCAACATCGTCTGCGTAGGAAGTACTAAATTATGGCGCCTGCTGACCCTCTAAGTTAGAAAAGTGATCAAATACTAACTTGAAGTCTTAGTAACACTCAGTTAAAAAATCAAAATCATTTCAGTAGCTATGGCGTCATGCGCTTCTTGACACGATCACGCTAGATTTCCGCGGGAATGAGGTATTTTCCCGCCGTAAAAAGTAGCCTGTGTCCGTGCCTAGGATCCTATCTTTATATTAATCAAGGCTTATAAAAATCTGTTCAGACTTTAAGGCGTGAATGAGGTAAACTTTTAAAACAAACGATTAAAAATCACTAACTTAAATAGTTTTCTGCCTACTGCCTGCGCCTCAAGTACGATAGCATGAATGTTATTAGCCCATATCCTTTTCTAGGTTACTATCTATCACCTAACTAAATTTAATCAAAATCCGTTCAGCCGTTTAGGGATGATAGAGCAAAACTCCCAGCAAAAACCATAAAAAAATCACTAACTCAATTCAGTTTTCTGCCTACTTCCTACCCCCTAATTACGATGACGTGATCATTTTGATCTTATATCCGTTTTGAGGTAACCATCTATTACCTCACTGAATTTCATCAAAATCTGTTCAGCCGTTTAGGCGTGAAAGAGCAAAAGTCCCAACAAAAACGACTAAAAATCACTAACTCAATTTACTTATCTGCCTACTGCCTACCCCCTAAGAACGATGGCGTGATTATTTATAGCCTATGACCATTTCTAGGTTATCATCTATCACCATACCAAATTTCATCAAAATCCGTTCAGCCGTTTAGGCGTGAAAGAGTAACAGACAGACAGACAGACAGCCAGACAGAGTTACTATCGCATTTATAATATTAGTATGGATTCTTGCTAATAGACGAATCAAGCTAAGCGATACGCCCTGTGGGGACGATCTGTGTAACCATTAATATTGACATGATTCTTTCATTTAGCATTGTGTTGTCGTGATTTATTTGAATATTAATTATTACTGATCATTTCTTAAAAATAATTTCATTCAAGTCGCTATTGTTCAGTTTCTCAGTGTTCCTCTGAAAAAAAAAAGAAAACCAAATATACATTTTCATGCCTCATCCTTGTTCCGCTCACGAGTTAAAATTTCTTGACCATTAATCGCTGTCTTTAATAACCTGGTTGATTAAATAACTATTGGTTCATTCGAAAAGATCAAGTGAGAACTTACGCGAGATATTTGGGATTGACACCAACCTTGTACTGTTTGACAACGGCCTCTTGACAGTCTAGACTAGACCATTTTTTTTCCGAATCGATCACGAAATAACCTAATTCGACCTCGAACTCTTCATCAGTGAGTCAGACATCATCGTTAGAGATGATTTTGGTTTCGGAAAGTCCGCTGCGGAAGATCAACTACAAGAATAACTAATACCGCCATACTAATTGATTTTTTTTAGAGTTCGATAGTGATGTATATGTTACCGATCTTCAGGTTCAAAAACCACATAATCGATCCAGTGTATTTTAAGCATCGAATTCATTTGAGTATGTGGACAGAAAAAATCTGTTTTTTTTTTCAATCGATGCATGTACCAAGTTATCACCTTAATTTGATTCCTCTTCAATGTGTTGTACAGGGTATCAATTTTAAAACTAGCCAAGCAATTATGTCTTTACAGGACAGGGGGGGGGGGATTATAGGGTGAAATGACGTAATAAACAGAGAACATTATTATAAATATTTTCAGTTCAACAATAATCAATCAATTATTAATAATAAAAATTTTTGGGTCACATCAAGGAAGAAAGAATTTATAAAAATTAATGTACAGGCTGTCCCAAATTCGATTATCACTGATAGTATCTCGAGAACCATAAGGGTTCAAAACGAGTGCTATATCGTTTTGCCCAAATGTCTGTAAATTTCTAATTTTGAGCCGAAAATGGTCTCAAACGATAGGGTTAGGCTTCCTGATTCAATTCTGTCCGTGGGGCCGTTGGGACCATCCGTTAGCACGATAACTTTCCAAGAGATTGTCCTTGAGACTTGAAATTTTCAAGGTTAGTTCGATTACCACATGGCTCGGTTTGTTAACCAGCCAAATCGTACAGATTGTTCCATAAAATATGGCCATTCAAATTTTTGTTCCTCAATATCTCAGACAAAACGGAACCCATCGAAATAAAATGTTGCAGGCATATGCAAAATGCTCATTGTAAGCCTCATGCAAAATTTTGTAGGCCATAGTATAAACACAACCATAGAAAACTCAACTGAAATAAAAAAAAGAAACTTCATATTTTCATAAAAAAATATCCGATTTCATATGAAATTTATTTTAATAATGAAAATGAAATATTGAACAGAAGAATCTCTTTATTTCCATAACAGGATAACCGATTCAAGTGAAATTTATTTTGTGAATCAATCCTGATATATTGAATGTTCATGCAAAATTTCAAGATCGCTTGATCAGAACCATAGAATTTAGTTTTTTTTTTAATTATTCATTTTTACATATTTCATTTTTTGAATGAGAACTCTTATGGTTTTCGAGGTTCTCTCAGTGATCATCGAATTTGGGACACCTTGTACATAGTGTGCCTAATAATATATCTTTTTATACAATTACATTATCGGTGCTCTTAGGACCAAAAGACGTTACCTACTCATAATTAATGTTTTTTCTGTTAATAAATTGGGTTTGTAGCCTCAGGTGATAAAACTCACAGGAGTGAGGCACAACGGTGAGAAGGTCTAGATCAATTTGTTCACCTGAACGTTTTTCCAATGTAATGTGAAAAACTCTTCGAAATCCCTACTCTTTCAAAATTTGCAAAGATATGCAGCAGGTCCCATAAAAATTAAAAAAGTTATAGAGATTTTCCGGTACAACCGGAAGCATATTATGAACAAAAAATATACATCAGATGCATTTTGAGCCATTGCAATTAACTGCAGAATTTCAACAATTTGTTTTTCTCCTCAAAAATATTCGCTTGGCTTGGTTCCATACTTTATTTATCACAACCCTGTATATTTTCATTGTATAATTCTTCTTCATACAATATTATCTATGATTGATCCGAAGGTCCACGAGTCGAATAAATGAGCGGAGAGGATTTCGAACTAGTTTTTTAAGAAACTTTTTTATACCACATTAAATAAACCTGTAGTTTTTTTCATTTCGAAATTAGTGTATTTGAACATCGTGAAATCAAGTTGGCATCTGGAGGTCGCATACAGCAGTGACATTAACGAGGGTTACCTTTCCTATTTCGGAATCATCGAAAAAATTCAAATATTTATTATTTAAAATTTTCAGAATATTTCCTATTGAAAACTATAGACTTTGCATGTTGAAGCACGTTTGTAACTCTGGGATCTATCTGAAAACAATGCATTCGAAACGTATCTCCTGGTTCTACACAGTAAAAATTAAAATCTCACGCTGAAGAAAAATATCATCCATCAAAGTGATCCCTGTGTCCTATATGAATAAAGAAATATTTTCATAAACTGAGATATGTATTCTCTCAATATGAAATTCGACTCTTTTCTTTAATAGAAAAGAATATAACCTTTGACTGATACTGCTCAAAATCTCCTAACAGCAACTCATGAATGTATTGATAGGAACTTCCCATGATTTGAATACCTACCTGAAGAAAGTCATGATTTCAAAAAGAGTCTTCCAACTATTTGAAAAGATTCAACAAGTATACTCTGAACAAGGTCCTGTAATGTGAATATTCAGGTTCCTGAAATCACTGCAAGCTACCCAAAAAAGGCTTGAAAGCTAGAACTTCATAGTAGGATGTACTAAAACATTAATTTTCGATTCAGAAATAAAAAAAGTTGTTTTTTAGCTTTTAGTTAGGTTTAAAAACTCCTAAGCTACGAAAATCATAGGAAATAAAAGTCCGAAGCAAGTACCTTTTTTGTCCTATGACTTTCGTAGCTTTCGTAGGACCGCAAAAGTTTTTAAACCTAACCAAAAGCTAAGAAGCACCTTTTTTATTTCTGAATCGAAAATGAATGTTCGATTACATTCTACTGAAAACAGAAATTTTAGCTTTCCAGCCTTTTTTGGGTAGCTTGCAGTGATTTCTGGAACCTGAATATTTTTATTGAAGCAACATCAAGAACGACCATGTCAAAAAAATAAAAACTGAAAAATACTTACTACATAGGAAGATATGACTTTTTCAAACCTAGCTGGCAAAATAAGATTGAAAAACATAAAAATCATAACTCAGAAACTAAAAAAAATCGCATTACATACATGGGGTATTTTTGGATAGCCACAGATCTGAGGAATCTAAAAATAATTTCTTGACGTCAATCGCCTCGACACCCTGTATAATAAGCAAATTACATTCAGTTGCTTTTTATATCGAACTGTTTCGAAGTGAATATAAAACTGCGAGTGTGTGAATAAATTAGTTTTAAATAGTGTAGATAAATTAGTGTGTTAAGTAGTCCTCTATATAAATTGAACATACAACACAGAAGAAATTTGTTTAATCCCAAAAAACGTTACATTATTTTCTACCATCATTCCTCATGATGAGAAGTATTCGTAAATTACTTTTCAGTTTCAAAATGTACTTCGGCATTTATCTCGATTTCAACATGGACATTGGTTAGAATCAGGACATAATTCGTCTTTTGGTTCCAAAATTCTACCACTTTACTTTTACCATAGAAAGAAAATGTAGATTTCAGGCATTTTACCTTTTCTATGTTAAAAATTCCGAAATTTCATATTTACATGTGGAATGTTTCAGGGAGAATTACATATTTCTGCCATTACGCTAGCCTTGCATGTAATTCAGTGCCATATACAGGGTGTTACATAATAGTACGACTGGAGAGGGTTAATCTAGATGTAATTTAAAGAAATAAAATTCATATTAACATGGGTCCGTGAAAGCTTCGTTACGGAGCTACAGGGTGTTGAAATTCCAAAAAAAATTTATTTTTTCTTCATAACTCCTTCAGTTTTTGAGATATTCAGTCCAATTTGGAATGCGAGCTATTTTCAACACTTTCCATCATTGCACGTTCTGAATCTTAACTAGAATCTACAGGGTGTTTTCTTTTCCGGAGCCAAGTCTCGTTTTTGCCTCTCAAACTTTTTTGCGGGATGCCATTGATCAGCGTATAATCAATTTTTGATATCTTCGTTCAATTAAAAAACTTTTGTGACTCCTGTAATTTTTGTCTCTCTAACCGTTTTCGAGTAAAAAATTATTGAACGATTGTATGTTATAAAAAATAATAGAAATATCCGATAGGTATGCCCAAATTTTGCTTTTATTTTGATAGCTCGTCATCTGAGACTCAACTTGAGATTATTCAATATCAAACTACAATCGTTCAAAAATTTTTACTCGAAAGCGGTTAGAGATACGAAAAAATTACAGGGGTCAAAAAAGTTTCTAAATTGAACAAAGAAGAGAAAAATGAGTCATTGCTCCGGAAAAGAAAACACCCTGTAGGTGTAGCTCCGCAACGAAGCTTTTGCGGACCCATGATTATATGAACTTTTTTTTCTAAAAATGTGTATATGGACTTTTTTCTTCGAATTTACGTAGATTCATCCCTTAAGTTGTAACATACTATTATGTAACATATAAAGTGATTCTGAAATAGGAGACCCGAATTCAAGAGATTTAAATCAATTTAAAATATGACATGACATTCATTTGTGTAATGACTTGATTCGGATTGATATCATATAATAATAATAAATGCGTTTTATATTCTAGTATTCATAAGTACATTAACGTTATTTTTTGAATACTTTGAAGCGCCATTATAAACTGTCTCTGGTTATTTTTAATTGATTGTTCGTAAAGCACGAATGATATCTGAAAGAAATTGAAAAATGTTATTCGCTTGTATCAAATTATAGCATCTTGTTTCTACAAATTAAATTTTGTTACCTAATCAGAAGATTAATAAAGTAATAGCGGCCATGGAACCATGCACATGCAGTAGATTCAACGAATTGGTGAAAAAAATTAATTATTGTTGTCTACCAGCCTTGAAATGAATCAAATAACACTTCATTTAGTACTCTTCCTACCATTTCGTTTTTATGCCCATGTGAAAAAATAATATGATGCAGAAATAGCGATGATTGATTCATTAGTAACGTATATTTAAATTTCTCGTTGAACCCATAGGTACCCTTGATTTCTTAGTTCATCTTTTTATTGATACCTATACCTCTGTCATAAAACGGAAAACAGTATTTTACATTTCACACCAATGTTGGTTTTGTATTTTTAATTGAAAAGCTTTTATATTTTACTGTCTATTGAACTTATTTACTCAATATGAAAAATTGAAAAAAATGCATTCACGGTTCAACTTCACATGCTAACAATGATAAATATATTCAGTGGGAATCAATTAAATACTCACTGGACGTTTGTTACAAACTAAGATGATTTATTGTCAAAATATCTGTATCTTTTATCTTTAATATCAGAAATGACAATTCAAGGTGTCTAGAAAAAATTTATATTTATTGAGCTTACTTTAGCGTGGCTCTTGGGAGTTCAATGCAAACTGCAGATGAGCGTAGAAGGGTCTCCACCATTTATTAGGATACAAATTGAAAAAATGTAAGATCTCGCTACAGAGCTGCCAACGTTGATTGAATTGGAAAAAAATTAAATTGAAATTTAACAAAATAATAATTTCCATTAATCACAAGTGATTAATGAGATGAGGTCTTCTGTATTTAATAGCTAAGTTCGACGTACCGTCATTAAATACAGAGACTTTCCATAAAAATTTGCAACATGAAGCTCAGTATCTAGTTTGTTAGAAACTGCATTAAAGAAGAGCTGATTTCCAAGTTCTGCAACTTCTAACTATCGAAGAAATTGAATTATGAGGAAAGCTTGTGAATTAAAAAACGAAAGAAAGTTGCATTATATAATTTAAGAATTAACAGGTTCTAACATCTTTAAAATCAGATTTTCCAAAGATTTTGTTGTATCTGTAGATTTGGACGAAGCTCCTGAAAACGCCCCAGTAGGGCGAAACATGTCGAACGAATCTATACTAATATTATTAAGAGGAAAGATTTGTATGTTTGTGGGTTTGTGTCGTTGATACTAGTTAACTCATAAACTACTAGACCGATTTCAATAATTATTTCACCCTAAGAAAGGTACAGTATCCTTGAGTAACATAGGCTATACTTTTCACTCGAGAAAATTAAGAAAACCTACTATAACTTCAATGATAAAAATATGAGTACCAAAATCAGCTATTTTCAGGTGCGCTGCAAAAAAACGTAAGACGTACATGGAAACAATGTATGACGGAAATGTACCTCTTTAATAGTTCTACAAAAAAGTCCGCGATAGCATATATCTATCTTTCAAGGTTTACTCGGTATCACCTTTTAAAGTTTTCCGAATGTTTCTCAAAATTATGCATTATTTGGGAGTATTTTTTCATGAATACGCTAATGATCCTTATCCATAAAACATGTCGTTCATACCCAGTATTAAATTTAGAACGAAATTGCCTTTTACATCATTCAATTATGATGAATACATCAAAAGATATGGCAGGTTGAAGATGAAATCGCACCAAAATGCGTCTCCGAGGTAGGCACTAGGCGGGTAGGAGAAGGTGAGGGATGTATGAATGTATTTTGGATTGCCTAATGCCCGTATGTTTATGATCACAAATCAGATCAACAGATGGCGCTGTAGTCGTTATTTAGGTTATTCATCTACTCTGCAACTAAACGGCTGGATCGAATTGAATGAATTTTTGTGTATACAAAACAACGTCTGTTGGGTCTGCTAGTAGTAAATAAAATGAAATCCATTTATGTACAATTTCTCTATTATTATCATACTATACTGAATGTTCATGCAAAATTTCAAGGGGATAGCATCATCAGAACCATAGAATTCAATTCTGTAATTATTTATTTTTCACATATTTAATTTTTTGAATAATTTTCAGAATATAATTTCGATTGTGCTGAGATTCTGCATTGATATATTTGGTATCAATCTCGAGTCCCATATGAAATTTAAGTTAATATAGTCTAAGCGATCAAAAGTACCTGCTCAGGGCTTTTATTAAATTTTTATATTATTTGATTTGCACATTTAAGTTACGTTTAGTTTCCTCAATATAGACAATACTATTAAGATAGTTCAAGAATAACCTTCTAAATTTGTTGTTCAATGAATTGAAAAAAATATTTATGATATTAGCACCTAGGTTTTGAATTATTATTCAAATGAATATTTATTATTCTGATTGTTCATAACTCTGAAGAAGAGAGTAGAATTCTCAAAACGTTGCTCATGAATATATTTATATTATTTATGTAAATAAATTGTTCTTCATATCAGAAAGACCGTTTATCTCATTGTATACCTTGAAATATAGATCTGAAAATACATAATTACCCATAGTTGTTTTTTTTTTCAGACAAGACAACTGGGGAAACGAAGGAGCAATTTGGAGAGGCAACTTTCATGTATAGCACTCAGCTCCATAATTGTAGCTTCTATATTACTTGTATCCTTAATATTCTGTAAGTATTTCTGTGAGTTTAATTGATAATATAACAAAAAAATTGTTGAATTGAGGGTTTACTACATCGATTAAATATTCCTCGGAACCTTCCAAACAGTAGAAAACTTCGAACGAATATGACCAGAACAAATCGAAAAATATACGCATTAGGTATGTGAAGTCGCTATCCTTAAGTAAATTCTAATACGAGTATATACACTTATTGACACTACAGCAACTCTCGCGCCAAATATCTAATGATGCCTTTTTCAGAATGATAACCTGAGGAAATTGAACTTGACCCAAATGAAAATAAATCATTCTGAAATATGTAGAGACAGATGAAAAAAACTCTAAATATTGTCAAAAGTAGTTGATTAAATACTATAAATGCTTCGTACTGAAAACAAATACCAGAACCTACTGTTAACGCGATAACTTCTAACTGGAACAATTTCCAAACTTGAAATCGAGGTAATTAACCCCCTTAGAATTGTTAGAATCGCTAATTCATATCATTTTTAAAATGAAAATTTATGAATATTTGGAATTAAACGATTAAATTTAATTTTTTTGGGATGTACCACCCTAATAAAACCTATATCCACTGTAAATGCCCCTGTATCTGCTTGTTTTGTAAGGACGTGTTCTTGTATTTACGGCTTCGAAGCTTTTGTTTCTATCGTGCACTGTTGTGAAAGTAGGTCTTTGTATATTGTGGAAATTATTACCCATCTTTCAATATACGTCCATTTCGTGATTACCATATTCCATATTATTTTATGGGCATTAGATTCATGATTTACCGGCCTTTCTCAACATTATATGCACATAATAAATTTAAGTATGGAAAACCGTGAACAATATTACAAACCGTGTAGTTCAATGCAATTATTGTTTTCGGTACTTCCATACTTTAATTCATTTTGTGAACTGTTGTTAAAGGACAAGACAATATTCTGAAAGAGCTATCAAGGAAGAAATATTGCATATTGTGTAACAATAGGAACGAAAGGATTGTATTAAGAAGTGACGACCTCATTTGGAAGAATGCTTGTTGGTCATTATTATCTTTTCAATTCATTAATTTACAACATCGAAAGCAATTTGCCCTTCTTTGCGTATTCAGGCTATTCAGCTATCGAGTAAGAATATGATATTCAATGCAATTTTTTGCTAGGAATAATGCTCATAAAGCTCTAATAAATATCTGCATTGTTAAGATTAACATACGTAATACTAAATTACGGTCAGTTGTAAGAAAGTTCATCACAACTTGGGTGGTATAAATATCATCTTCGTGTAACCATTAAAATCGAATAATTGAATTTGTGTGGAAATTCACGAAATTGCTTCATTAGTTTCAAAATTTCCTAGAAAAACCCTACCTATATACAGAGTAGGCAAAATTCGTTGTCTACTGAAGGGAACCTTAGCAGCTAGTAGAAAACATTTTCGGGCTCTTCTTTACTGACTCACTCAAATCTGGAAACAGATCTAACTGATCTTTCATAGATTTTAGTTATGAACGAAAATCGAGAATTTGTCATTTTCATTTATGCTGAAGAACTCGCTTATTTGACCTCATGACCCGTATTCGAAATCCGTTGTTACATTCTACTCTTTTAGGGGCAATTCAAATATGATATGACTGATTTTTTCAGTCCAGTCATTTTGACTAGGAATATCGATTTTTTAAATGTAAACATTTTCCTGCTTTTGATTCAGTCCTGAATTAATTATGAGTAGACTGGAGTTGAAAGCATGTGTATTATTTTGTGGAACTAAACTCTGTGAAGAAGAGTCCGATAAAAAACATCCACCATAGTTTACATTTGAAAAATCAAATTCCTAGTCATTTATCAAAAATGTCTGGACTAAAAAATTACCCCTAAAAAAGTGCCTGTAGATGTAAAAACGGATTTCGAATACGAGTTCAAACAAGCGAGTTATTCAGTTCAATGAAAATGACAAATCCTCAATTTTCGTTCATAACATTACTCAAAATATATGAAAGATAGATAAATCTGTTTTCAGAATTGAGTTAGTTAGTAAAAAGAGAGCCTGTGTCATCAGTTTTCTTCTAGCTGGTTCTCGAGACCCCTTCAGTAGACAACGAATTTTTCCCACCCTGTACTTCTGCATGAATTTGACCAATGAGCATTTCCAGTATATTATAATTATAAAGATTATGAGCGCTCGTTCTACTCAACCGATTTGCCCTAATGTCTGTAATTTTCGAATTTTGAGCCAAAAATGGTATCAAACGATAGAGTTAGACTCCCTGATGACGAATTCGTGGTCAAATTCAATTCTGTTCATGGGGCCGTCCGGTCGATACACGATACTTCTAAAGGATTATCCTAGGGTGAGTTCGGTTCCAAATGCCTCTGTTGAAGTTCCTGAACCAGCCAAATCGTACAGGGTGATCATATATGGCCATTCAAACTTTTTGTTTCTCATATCTTCGACAATACAATGGGATATTGGAAAGAAATCTTTATATTTCCATAACAAATAGCCTTTCGAGTATATTTATTTTGTGAATGAAGACTGATATACTGAATGTCCATGCAAATTTGAAGAGGATAGCATTTATGAACCATACAATGTATTCTGTTTCAATTATTGATTTTTACATCTTTCATTTCTTGAATCTTTCTAGAGTATAATCATCAAATGTGCTGTGCAGTGTAGACGTATCGCGAGCTGTCCTTAAACGAATTATTTTCATTGTGAAACAATATTCCAAAACCCCCGAATTTTCTTGTGGTGACCCAAGTGTCCTCCTAGGTTCGATATCTGAACCCAGTGAAGTATAATATTCAATATAATTTTTGGCTTTCGGTTCTTTTTTAAGTTGTGTTGTCTGTGTTTTTCATTTATTACTCCCCGTCTTTCATTTATCACTCAGTGAGTCGATTCTTTGCGCCGGCTGCGTATAGAACCGTTACCGGCGGGCGGCGTTCTTGAATTGCTTGATCTGCAGACCAGCAGTCGCCGTGCCGGCGGCGGTGAGTTCGGAGATTCTCATTGTTGTTAACTAGTATATTGATAACATCTGATAGTCGCGTAATTTTCACTTCTTTATCCATCATAATTGAAACATTCGTTCGCCTGGTTTACTCCTTCACTTATTATATTTCCCTTATCATTCCCGTGGCCTACCCTATCTGTGCTGAAGCCTCTCTTATCGGCCAAGAGAGTGAAGTTTGTCTTTATTGTTTTTCTCATTCCTTTCTCCTAATAAACCACAGGATGGCTAAATGCCATATTTGTTCAAACCAGGTCTCTGCTACCGTAGTACCAAGTGCTCCAGATGCGGAAAAGCTTTTCATTCAGCCTGCCTGAATTTGTCGCCTGATGAACTCAGCTCAGTCGGTGCAAACTGGTTGTGCAGTTATTGCAAATGGAGGGTCGAGTACTCCGTAGTGGATCGACCTCTTCTCCAGCCCATCATCCTTCCCCATCAATAACATCGGGAACTCCTCAGACGTTACCTTCGCCACTGAGTGCTGACCAATTCACCATCCTTATGGCAAAACTGAACGAAATATCAACTGATATTTCAACCATTAAAGCCACCCAACTTACTTTGCAATCGGGTCTGAGCGAGTGCAAGTCCATTCTAGAAAAGCACTCCTCTGCATTAGAACGTCATGATGAAGCCCTAAGCAGGCATTCTCAGTTGATCGATCAACATGATGCCGATATCGGAACATGCAATTCCAAGATTGACCACATCGCGGAAACTCAAAGCTCTCTCAAGAGAATGGTGGATTCCACTAGCTCAAGGGTTTCAATGATTGAGGCAAATTCGGGTTTAGCTTCCAAGGCTGCATCGGGGCGCGGACTGCACCCAGCCGAACTACTTGATCGCTTTCGCAGATCACATAACATCATGATCCGAGGACTCCCGGAGGCGGGGCCGTTGTTGATTTAGAAAATGTTTCTCAAATATTGGATTACGTAGCTCCGAAGCAAACGCTCAACGTACTGCCGTGGAACGAGTTGGAACTGAAAATGCTAACAATCGCCCTAGATGATCAAGATCTCTTTTTTCCAACCCACTGATTGTTACCAGAATTTTAAAAAAATAAAAAGGTCATTTCAACGTTGCTGATTGGCGGAAATATAGCGTAACAGACGATAAAACACCTTTTCAAGTCCGGGAACTCAATGCGTTGCGTGATGAACTCAAGCGGAGAACCACTGCCGGGGAAACCGACTTGGATATCAAATATATTTCTGGAACACCGACTATAACGAAGATACTTAAGTCTGGACCTTCGGAAAACTTGAAGGGAACCATGAGTGGTCGATCTCCTATACAAATGCGCAGTCCCTGCCCTCCAAGTACCTCGAATTGATCGCATATGTTGAAGTTTACCATCCCTCCTTCATATGTGTAGCGGAATCATGGTTACATCCAGGTATACCTGACTCTGTGATTGCACTGCCTGGATACTCAATTTATAGAAGTGATAGCGTCACAACCGTGGGCCACGGTGGTTGTTTGTATCTATGTTGCTGAAAAAATCCTAGACCATTTTTCTTTGATGGTTTCAACGCCGGATATGCCTGGAATCGACAGCATTTTTATCGACCTTATAGAAAACAGATCTTGTTTTTTACCATTGGCTGCATCTATCGGCCACCCCTGTGAATCGGACTCTTCCATGGCCGCCCTTCTCGGTAGTCTTTCATCATCAAAGCGTAATCTCTATATAGCGGGTGATTTCAACATGCCTGATGTAGTGTGGCCCCTTTCATCTAGGACGTACGGTTCAGCATCCAGTGCCTATGTGGACACCATCCGTGATCATAACCTAATTCAATTGGTGAAATTCCCAACACGTTTTCGTAACTCGCAATCTCCTTCACTACTAGATTGGTACTAACGAACGATTCAGACCTTGTCTCCAGTGTGGAACAACATCCACCTTTGGGCAAATCAGACCATGTTGTTCTCCATTCTACCTTGCAACTCAAGTTCCTAGCCTCCTCTAGAAATTGAAGAAAACTTTGAAGATTGTCGACTATTACCTCCTTAACCAAAAACTTCAAGAGATTAATTGGGCTGAAGTGTTGACACCAATCACTGAAACGGAGCTGATGTGGACTGCATTTGGGGTATATTACAAAACTTGGTGAATGAATGCTCCTCCGAAAAAACTGTTATTACTATACCAACGAAACCCTGGATCGATCACAGCATTCTCAAGATGATACGCCACAAAAAATCAATATGGCAACGTTACCAGCGTCGTAGGCAGAGTAGAGATTACGAGGCCCATAGAGTTTTCTCAAATTTGCTTTCTACCACTATTGCCAATGCCAAAAAAAATTTGAATCTAAACTTGCAAGCTCGAAGGACCGCAAATCCTTTTTCAAATACGTTCGATCTACTCTTAACTCCAAAGTTGACACACCATTGGTCTACAATCACAGCAACCAGCCATGCTCTGGGCCTGAGGAGATGTCGAATGTGTTGGCTGATTCTTTTGCTGCGTCTTTTACAGATAAACTGGTTTCCTTCCCAAATTGAACACGGCTCGTATTACTTCTGATATCAGGCACATTAATTTTCCTCCATCAAAAATTGAGGCACATCTATCTGCCCTTGACGTGTGCTCTTCTCCTGGAGCGGACGGATTCTCTGCCAGGCTGCTTAAAGAGTGCGCAACAACTCTCTCTTCCCCACTTTCCATAATATTTACTCATTCATTCCGAACTTCATCTCTTCCTTCCGTCTGGCGTAGCGCCTTTGTAACTCCAGTATTCAAAAAGGGAGATAAACGTTGTGCCGAGAACTACCCGCCCCATCAGCCTTGTACCCATCGCTGCGAAGATCTGTAAAAAATTATTTTGGACGAGGTTGTCCAGTTCGCGCTGGGCAATGGAATCATTCCGGACTGCCAGCATGGATTCCTTCCGGGACGCTCGGTAATCACCAATCTACTCGACTGTGTAGACTCCTGGACAAAATCTCTAGAGAGAGGGTGTCCGGTCGATGTGATTTATTTAGATTTTGCTCGCGCATTTGACCGGGTGCCCCATAGACATCTGCTCCATAAGCTCGAACATCTTGGCATTCGTGGTCCCCTTCTTTCTGGATAGAAGCTTTTCTTTCCAAACGTAGTTTCCAGGTGCGTGTAAACAAATGTTTGTCCTCATCGAGACCAGTATTGAGTGGAGTTCCACAGGGTTCTGTTCTAGGTCCAATACTTTTCCTCCTTTATATTTCTGACCTACCAGCAAAAATAACATCAACATGCTCGCAGTTTGCGGACGATACTAAATTTTACGGCAACCCTACTGATACCTCCAACCAGATCCAGACGGACCTTGATACGTTGTCCCGTTGGTGCGAGGAGTGGCATTTGCCCCTCAATCATGAGAAAATGCGTTGTTTTACACATGGGCCCTCGCAACCTCGTCGCTGTTATTTCCTAAACGGCAAACCAATTCCGGTGGCTAGTAGTCACTGTGATCTCGGAGTTATCGTCACCGAAAGTTTGAGCTGGTCTGAACACATTCATCACATTGCGAATAGAGCCAAAAAATCTCTATTCTTGGTCCAAAAGCGTTTGGTGGATGTGATCCATCTACTTGTGCTAACCCTGTACAAAACATACATTCGTCCCATATTGGAGTTTGCTGGTCCAGTTTGGAGTCCCGTGTTAGTTAGAGATGTGTCTCTTGCTCGAGGGAATTCAACGTCAAGCAACACGTATCCCCTATGGAATCTCACGTCCCAGCTATAGTCAAAGACTGTCTCTGATGAACTTGCCCTCGTTGCCGATAGAAGAACTCGCGGCGACCTCATTGTCACTTTTAGAGCTCTACATGGAAGTTTTTGGTGTCGACCTCGCTCATCTTTTCCGTGTGAATGCTGACAGCCGGTTGCGACATGGAAGCATTCAAACTGAAGAAGGAGAACTTCAGGACAGTTCAGAGGCAGCATTTTCTCCCAAATCGAGTTTTGTTTGATACATGGACAATTTTGCATCCTTCCATCGTTAACGCAGTGTCTGTGAACGCGTTCAAAAACAGGTACGACGATATGCTTCGTCGCGAGTGAACTCGACGGAGGTGTTTGATTTTTTCTTTGTTTCGTTTTTTAGTTTTACTGTGTCTTATATGAACTGCACATTTAATTGTTTTATATATGTAAATCATATATTATTTTTGTGAGTTTATAGGTGTCACCTCAACTCTCACCACTCTGTAATAATAATAATAATAATAAT
>CM024240.1:82470244-82590402 GCA_013421045.1 Propylea japonica | reverse complement strand
GATTTTTGCGCAAACCCTCTGAACTAATAATGTGTCCCAAATAACTTATTCATTCTGAAGAAAAGAGCACTTGTTTGAATTTAACCTAAAACCTGCTTCTTTTTGAGTCTTTTCAGTACCGCTGCAAGGTTATTCAAATGTTCAGACAGAGAAGATCCTGTAACAACAAGATCGTCCAAAAACAGACAACGCCATTAATGGACTTAAGTCCTTGTAGAACCTTTTCTACAATACATTGAAACTTTTGACATGCTGGCTTTGTACCGTATGGAAGTCTATTCAATCTAAAAATGCCTTTATGTGTACTCCAACTCGAATTTTCAGAAGTTTCATCATCGTCCAAAACTGACTGATTATAAGCATTCAGAAAATCTAGTTTTGTGAAAAGTGTACCACCTCTAAGTTTAAGAAAAAAGCTCTTCAATTTTTGGTAACGGATAATTGAAATCTTTGTAAATACTTATTTATTGTAGACTTGTAATCTGCACAAAGTCGTATTTCACCGTTAGATTTAACTACTGACACTAAAGGAGTTTCCAAATCTACTATTATCTACTTTTGATATAACTCCCTCCTTCTCAAGTCTAGTTAGTCCATTTTCAATTTTTCTTTAAATGCAAAAGCTATCGATCGAAGTTCACAAAAAATTGGCTGGACCTTCTCTATCAACGGTAGACTAACTTTTTCGAACTTGTAACAGCCTAATTCTTTTTTAAAAAACTTCTTCATATTCTTTCAATAGTTTTTTGCAATTGCGATTCAACTGATGAAGAAACTTGATGAATACTATTGATTTTAATATTGAATAATTTCATGAAGTTTCTACCTATTAAGGTCTCATTCCATTTTTGATAACAATAACCTCAATTTCTTTTCTGATATCGTTATATTTCGCTAATATTAATCTTACCCACTGGTTAGATCACACCACCGTTGTAGGTTGTCAACTTCATCTGTACTGGCTTCAACAAACTTTTAAATTGACTAAAATATTCCAAAAATACCTTTCTAGGATCGCCGTGATCACGACACCAGAACAATTTCCATTAAAATTGGGTACTCATTCATTCAATTGACCGTGGTGAATGGTGCTATCAATTTATTCCTACTAGAAATTTCAAAAATATCAACATTATCAAAAGATTCATTCATATTTTCCAATGCACATGTATCATTTTCCTCTTTTAATTCAATAAAATTAACATTTCTACACACTCTAGCATATATCCAATTTGTTTACATTTTTTGCATTTATATTACTTTTATAATTACAAGTAGCAAAATTGTGATCAGATTTACCACAGGCATTACACAATGATTTGGAATTATTAACGTTTTTCCTAATTGAAACTGCGAATATAAATACTATTATTTAATTTTTGCTTCGAATTATAATCTGAAGCATTTTTAAAACACTTTTGTTATTAATAGGTACTTCATTCTGAACAGAACATTTTAATATTGCCTCACGATTTAAAGCAAGCTCAACTAAATCGAAAAGTTTTTTAGTTGGATTTTCTTCAAAGAGTCTTTCTTGTATAGGACCTCTTATTAAACCAGTTAGAAATTTATCTTTGAGTACAGTGCTCCAAAGAAGATCCGAACTTACATGTAATTGCAGCATTTTTCACTCGAGCAAACCATTCATTCACTGGTTCCTGTGGCCGTTGTTGCAGAGTGTAGAATTCTTGCCTTTTTCGAAAAAACCGCTACCCTTGGAGAATTGTCTCATCATCAAAATTTCCACCAATTCTTCGTACGTCTTCGAACTGGGTTGGTTGGGATCACAAAGGTCACGTAATATTCGGTATGTTTTAGGACCCAAAACAGTAAGCAAACACTGCAGCCTTTCTTCAATCTTCAATGCCATTTGCCAACATATTTGCCCAATCGTTCCTGGTAAACGTCCCATTCTTCGGTTATATCGAATTCTCCCATAGAAACCAATTTTTCCGTACACATTTAAAGTTGATTTAGCCATTTGTTTACCGACTGCGCCAATTGTTATACCTTGGAATAATATGATCGGGAAGTAACCAATAATATTCACTTTCAATCGTTTATTAAAAACACCACCAATATATCTCTCGATAAATTCAACAATAAAAATTATATTCTTAATAAGTAGGAAAACAAATGAATACGTGTTTCTGGTACAGATTCGTCTAATTGATAATATATGAAATGCGTGATCATGGCAATCGAATGCGCACCTAGGTATCAGACCCGCGCAATTAATAAATATTTCAATTATTCATTATTTATATGAGAATATCACAGAACTGTTACCAAATGATGGAGTTAAAGATGGTTAAAATAAAATTATATTGTACATCAAACACTTCGCAGTATGAATAGACACGTCGGTGAAGTAAAATTATATACAAATTACAACATCTAAACAGAGTTATTCTATTTTACAATAATTGACTATTCAAGCCAAAACATGATTTAGAGGTGGAGAACTGTACATGGTATGAAATATTGATAAAAGAGTTAGGGATTGAGACGATTGAGTGAATATATCAATGAGAATGATCTGAATTGGTATTCGACGGAAACACATGTTCAGAACATTTTTCAACCTGCATTTTCCGCAAAATTACTGTACCTTTGAGATGACTTGTTGTAGTTAATGTTTTAACTGAAACTTATTAATTGTCGAGAATGTATTTAAAACGAGAAGGCACTAAACACTTATAATTTAAAAATATCACCAAGTAGCTATACACCTTGTCAATGACTTAACGCACACTGAAAACCAGAAGCCGGGGCTGACAGCGATTGGAACTGACAGCGAGTGGGGGGATGACGTCCACAGAAAACTGAAGTAGTCACAGAGTTGGGTAGAGTTGGGCACGAAGTTAGATATGGGTTAAAAATTTCTCCAATTTTTAACGATTGGATTGTAAATTTCGAATCGATTTAATAGAGTTTCAATCATTTTATTTTCTATTCCTTTTTCTGTTTCGATTTTTTTTTCGTTTCAGATCCATTCAGAATTCCGAAGGCATCTTCGAGAGAGTTATCGGTCGATAAACAGATTTTTCGTCTGATTTACTTTTTTATGAAACTCACCGTTTTGCAGAAAATCGCGAAAAACTCATTTTTCGACCTTTGAACTTAAATAAATTTTTTCCATCCACGGGAATGATTGGGAACTTTTATATATTATTCATTATTATGTTTTGAACAATTTTACCTTTTAGATTTAAGTTTGTTGGGACTTTATGTAACTTCGCCCTCATTTTTTGGTCTGGAATGACCGGACTATCTACCCTTGATACGCGATCGTTTCGTTTCGTTTCATCGGCGAACTGCATATTCGGGTAAATCGGGAAGCGGAAAATAGCGAAATTTCACTTTGTTTTGGGTTATTGTGTTTGTGCGTTCGTTACGTGGTACCACGTTTGCTGGGAGTTTTATTTCCTTGGTAGTGTTGTGTGAATTCTTTCCACAAGAATTTTCATTTTGATCATTGGCTTTGGTTATGACTACCAGAAGGCAAATGGCTTTAGCAAAACAAGTGAGTCGTCTCAAATTCCCAAAACAAATGCAGTACTCGTGATATTGCAGATTTTTCAATAAATCAGAAACAGTTTTTGAGTCATTCCTATGAGTATAAATTAAGTACAATTTAAGAAGTTATACGACAACCTGTACTACCGGTACGGTAGGAAAATCGATCGGAGGTTTCAAAATGAGAGTACTACCGGCAGTGTAACTTCAATAAAATTATTTTTTGGCAGTGTTAATAACACATATTCCGATAGGATTTGGTAAAAAATTTATTAAAGCGACTTGAAAAACTTATCTCATGGTAATACCAAACCCAAAATGTTAGAAGCAATGCATTGATGCATTAATACCGAATGCTTTATTGAGTTAAGCTGAAATTAAAGTTGTCAGTATCATAGCCATAATAAGATCAAGAGTTGTATTGGATTCAAGAATCCAAATTATCAGTAATGATTTTTCATAATGATAAGTATGCAGCTGATAAAGAGAGTTTATAATTAATGTTTTCCTTGTAATAATAATATTTTTTTTCTGATGTGCCTCATCATTTTATTCTGTCACAAGCCGCCACTGGTTCACAGGGGGTGGCACTACTTACTGGATAGTCAGTTGTGATCACTAACATGTGTGAACTAGTGGTAGGGAAAACGATAGTAGAGCAGGACCCTTAAGAGAAGGGTTTTGAAATCTCTTTTCCGTTGGAATGAGCAGATAAGTGGTACACTACTGGTCGTATTCACTACCCCTATGTGAACCCACCTTCAAACAGAATATATGATTTTTATAATTATTTATTTGTCTACGTAATTTATGTGAATGAGGACAGATAATACTGACTGCCAGAGAAAACACCAACCTCTCTGTAATAATAAAAGTACCAAAAAGCAATTCTTCTAATTTCACCTTTCTAAATTGTAATTCATTTAAATCATGTATTTTGTTCGATTATTGATGTGTGGAATCTGTATTTCAGAGCTAATAATTTCGTTTACAGAATTTAAAGGGAGATGTAGGTGATTGCATTCTTCCTGTTACTAATAATGGTTGCTTTAGATAATCCTACTCCTGCTTACTAGAAGCAGTTGTAGCGTTTGAAATGTTTTAAGCTGAAGTTGCGATGTTGTTGTTAACACCATCTTTATTTCAATTACGAAATTATATTACATTACTCAATTATTAACTCAGAACACATTGTCTTTTGATTTCATTTTCATTGATGTTTCCCAGATGGCACGCGAATCTCATTAACGTCCATTTTCTTGAAATAATATTCATTCCGATTCCGATATTTGGGAGCTAAAGAGATAATAACTCGTTGTAAGGATTTGATCGATTTTCATACTGTTCCCGATATCAATTGCCGATATTTCAAAATCACGTCATAGTACGAATTTGGAAAATATTGAAACCCTTCTCTAGAAGGTGAGTTGAATAAATTTAACATTTTTTTAACGGCCATTCTGTTGATAACAGTTGGTAACAGAATATGAATTTTCAGGGTTTTTTTTTGGTATACAAAGTTTTGGAATTTTGATTACGCCTGCCATTCTGGACGACATCAAATTGTATTCAATCAGTTCTGACGACTCCAATTTCATCCCCAATACAATTGTTGAGAAACATTACACGGAAATCTGTGGAATCCACTCTGAGAGAACTCCTGTATCGTGACCACCAGAAAAAGCGAATAAAGTGTTTGTACCTCAGGTATTTTTTTTGGACATTCTAAGTATATACACCAATTACTTGAAAATCTTTAACAACTCTGTCATTTATTGGTTTGTGATAGAAGAACTTATTTTTTTGATAAAAACCAATTGGCGCCCTTAAATTTTTGATATTAGACATTTCATTTAAAAAACCCACTTCCAATTTGCGAAAAGCTGCCGTACGCTTGTGTAAACTTTTTTTTTTAATAAGATTATTAGTTGAAAATTAAGTAATATCTTTGATATAAATTCAATTACGTTACACACAATATTTTGGCGCCCAAACGTGGGGCGAAATCATCTTGATTTGTAAAATTTTTCAGTACCTAAATATTTTTTTATTCGGTTTTTGTAACTTAATATTTCTCAAATCCAATTTTCTAAATTTTCCTTTCGTAAAATTAATCCATGAGGACAGAGTTTATTTATGTTATCATCATATGAATGAATACTCAACATATGTATCTTGAATGTATGAATATTTCTTATATTTGTTGTGTTTATATGATTTACATTGTTAAGTTTGGGTTCTCACAGATTTCACATTCCTTATTTTCTTGTTCGCATATTATTGGAGTTAATATTCATATACGTTGATTATTTGAATTTTGATTTTACACGAATAAGACAACAATTATGAAGCCAGTTCACTTATTAATACATGAGTTGAATTATGAATTGAAAATTAGAGGTGTTATTAGTACTAGAAGCCAGGATGATAAACGGAAAATTTTAAGTAGACTATTAGAAAGACAAAATTCAGATCAAAAATCAGTTTTAAACAGATCCCAACTTCAGCTTTAAAACCGAACAACACGAAATTAATAGTACTCTTGAATCTATAACTCAGTTAGTAATTGATTTCGAAGGCAATACTTCAGATTCGATTTTCAAAAGGTTTCAATCACGCATGTCTCATGTTATTGGTAGAATCCAACGCTTGCCGATTGATGTAAAAGATGAAGACGCCGAAGAGCGACAAGAATATAAAATGAATCTTATGCTACGTGCTTAACATTAGAGGCAGACTTGTACGAAAAAGTTAAGGAACCAGATCCATCATTGTTTCGATCGATTAACTCTGGTCAAGTTTTTTGCGGTAATGCATCATCCTCAACTGTGCCTACCACTAGTTCTAATATAGTAAAGTCTATTCCGATATACAAATGGGGTGAAACTTTTAACGGCGATAAAAACAAGTTATGTTCGTTTTTAGAAAATATAGAAGATTTAAGAAAAGCCCGCCATGTGAGTAAGACAGACTTATTTGATTCTTTTTTTTGTTGGAGATGCTAGATTTTGGTTACGCCAAATAGTTTCGGAAGTTGAGGATTGGGATTCTCTAATAACTGCATTGAAGCGAGATTTTCAACCTCCGAACCACGATGATAATTTATGGGAGGAAATAAAATCACGAAATCAGTTTAGACACGAATCAGTCACTATTTATTTTGCCAAAATGAACCAACTTTTCAAACGCTTAACTAGAGAACCAGCTGATCATACTAAGTTAAGTTTATTCAGAAAAATTTGTTGCCAGAATATAGAAAAGCATTAGCTATGACCGAGATAAATAATTCTTCTGAATTGTAAAACACGTTAAGAGATTGGAAGATAGCGAGTATCTTTTAATCAACTCTGAACATACCTCTGATTCCGTGAAGTACGCCAAGACTAAAAGAATAATTCTTATGTAGCCAGTGTTAACGTAAAGGACCATAGTAATGATTCTTTCAATTCCCCTAATAAAAATTCAGATAATATTGTTGGAATTGTCATAAGCCAGGACATGTTTATGGACAATGTAAGCTCAAAAGAACTTCCAGGTTTTGCTTTCGATGCGGTGCATCAGGTGAAACTGTGAATACTTGTAAGCACTGTTCGAAAAACTAGATTGCGAAAAACGTTCTGTAGTCCGGCGCTTTTCTCATAACAATAGGACTGCATCAATCGATTTTTACAATTTTGATAGAGAAGACTGGGAAAAATGGAAGCAAACGGTTTCTGATTTTTATAAAAGTAGCTCAGACCAATGTAATCAAAATCTTTCAATTTTTTGTAATAAACCTAACGATAATCGACCTTTCATTCAAGTTAAATTACTAAATACTTCCATTATTGCATTACTAGATTCCGGATCGAACGTATCAATTGTGGGACAAGACGGTTTAAAATTTTATCGGAACTCAAGTTAAAAGTATTTCCTGCAAATCTTAAGTCTGTTACAACAGCCGATAATAAACAACAAGAAGTTGCAGGAGTAGTTTACTTACCGATTTTAATAGATCGTCAATGTCATTGCTTGGAGGCTTTTGTGGTCCCTAATTTGACGCATCCATTCATTTTTGGCTCCGATTTTTGTCGAAAATTCAAATGAAAATTGATTATCGAGATAATTCGTGGAACATGCAAACAAAACATTCTGATGTAGATCATTTTTCAGATGCATCTGTTAAAGTTACCCCATCTATAAATTCAATCGATGATTTAGATTCCGAACAACGGAAAATTGCGGAAGATGTGGTTAAATCGTACGATATTATTGATGGTAAAAATCGTTTAGGTCTCACACAGGAGATTTCGTTATCAATAGATACGGGAGATGCCAAACCATTCCGTCATAAACAATACCCTCTTTCGCCATACATGACTAAAATACTCCATTCAGAGTTAGATGAGATGCTTAAACTAAAGGTAGTTGAACCATCACACTCTCCTTGGTCAAGTCCAGTTTTACTAGTGAAGAAGAAATAATGAACACCGATTTTGTTTCGATGGACGAAAACTTAATGAGATTACAAAGCATGATGCGTATCCTCTTCCACGGGTAGATTCTATTCTACGAAATCTTTCAGGTGCTAAATATATATCGAGCATTGATTTAAAGAAATCTTTTGGCAAATTCCATTAGATGCTGAATCTCGCGAAAAAACCGCATTTAGTATAGCAGGCAGGGGTTTATTTCAATTTAGGGTGACTCCATTTGGTTTACGTAATAGTGCTCAAGCTCAGCAGCGGTTGGTAGATAAAGTATTCGGCCCAGAATTGGAGCCATTTGTGTTCGTTTATCTCGATGACATTATTATCATTTCATCATCATTTGAACATCACGTAGAATTATTGAAAGAAGTTTTGAAAACGTCTGTCAAAAGCTAATTTAACTGTAAATCTTGATAAATGTCAGTTTTTCCCCGTTCTTCAATTAAATATTTAGGATTCATTGTAGATTCTAACGGCCTCAGAACCGATCCTGATAAAGTAATTGCTATGGTTAACTTTCCAAGACCATCTACTAGTACCGATATAAAGAAATTTGTTGGTATGTGCTCTTGGTACAGATCTTTTATACCTAATTTTTCGTCATTACTTTCCCCAATTAACGATCTAATTAAAGGAAAGAAAAGCGTCAACCTATTAAGTGGACAAAAGCAGCAGAGGAATCATTCCTCAAAATAAAAGATTTGTTAGTATCATCCCCCATATTGACTTCTCCTGATTTCAATTCCCCATTCCACCATTCAAAGTGATGCATCCTCAACTGGAGTGGGAGGTGTTTTGACACAAGTACAGGATGGCAGGAAAAAGTCATAGCCTATGCGAGTAGAACACTGTCCCGCGCAGAACGTAATTATTCAGTTACTGAAAGAGAACTCTTGGGACTGATATTTTGTTTAGAAAAATTTAGACCTTACGTAGAAGGCACTAAATTCACAGTAATAACCGATCACTACTCACTGCTATGGTTGAATAAACTAGATAACCTACTGGACGCTAGCTCGATGGTCCGTTCGTTTGGCGCAATTCAATTTTGAATTGAAGCATCGTAAAGGCAAATAAAATGTTGTGCCTGATTTTCTTTCGAGAATTGATCATTCTCTCGAAGTTAATGCCATTCATTTCGATAGAGAAAACATTGATTCATGGTATACTAATTTGAAATCAAAATTCTTAAAAATCCTGATCTATATCCTCAGTGGAAAGTTGAAGATGGCATGCTTTATAAGTTTGTACCTACTTCTATACCGATGACAAGTAATATTCATGAATGGAAATGTGTCATTCCTAAAACACAACGTAGATCTATTATTGAGTCTTGTCATGAGCCACCTAGTGCTGGACATTTTGGTTTTTATAAAACCTTAGCCAGAGTTTCTGAACTATATTATTGGCCCAAGATGAGAGCTGATATTTTAAGATTTGTTCGGTATTGTAAAATATGTGGCGCTCAAAAATTTTCTAATCGTAAAGGATTAGGTTTGATGGGTTCAGAAAAGAACGTTCAATTTCCGTGGCAAATAATAGCTATGGATCTCATTGGTCCACTACCACGCTCAAAGAAGGAAACACCTATTTGTTGGTAATAGGAGATTGGTTTACCAAATATTCTGTTCTTAAACCACTACGTGTTGCCTCTGCTCAAAATATTGTAAAATATGTAGAATCAGAAATTTTCTTGAAATTTGGCGTGCCTCAATTTATCATTGCGGATAATGGTAGTCAATTTGCTGGACGTGCAATGAAAGAATTGGCTAATGCCTATAAAGTGCAAAAAATATGGTTTACTGCTGTGTATTCGCCACAATGCGATTTCGTCGAAAGAACTAACAGAACTGTTGGTACGGCTATTCGATGCTATATTGAAGAAAATAATCACTCGAATTGGGACAAAGAAATAGATAAAATTTCTCATGCTTTGAATACGGCAAAACATGAAGTGACGGGCTATTCCCCGGCATTTCTAAATTTTGGCAGAAATATTCCTCTTTCTGGCGACTATTATGGAAAAATTACGTCCACTTCAGGTATCGAATTATTACCTGAAAATCGCAATTCATTCGCAGAAGATTTGAAACCTTTGAAGGATATTTCAAAAATGTTCAGGAAAAACTTCATGCTGCATATCAGCGAAATTCCAGAGCATATAACTTACGTAAAAGGATGCTACTTTCAATTGCGGTGAAGAGTTTGGCGTAGAAACAAAGTTCTTTCGGATGCAAGTAAAAGATTTTCTGCGAAACTAGCACCCAAATATGTTCTCCGTAAGGTGAAACGAAAAATTTCTCGCCTATGTTACGAATTAGAGGATTTGAATAGTAATTCTGATGGTGTATGGCACATAAAGGATTTGAAAACCTTACTTCGGCCAAACTCTGATGTATCAGTCTCGTAATTCTCCCGTTTACCTCTCTTTTACGTTTTCATTATTGAATACTAGCAGACCCAACAGACGTTGTTCTGTATACACAAAAAATTCATTCAATTCGATCGAGCCGTTTAGTTGCAGAGTAGATGAATAACCTGAATAACGACTTCAGCGCCATCTGTTGATCTGATGTGTGGTCATAAACATACGGTCATAGGCAATCAAAATACATTCATACAAAACATCCCTCACACTTAAGTACCATCTCCTAGCCGCCTTGGTGCCTACCTCGGAGACATTTTGATGCGATTTCATCTTCAACCTGCCATATCTTTAATGTATTCATCATGGCTGATTTGGTACTCATATTTTATCATTGAAGTTATAGTAGGTTTCCTCAAATTTCTCGGGTGAAAAGTATAGCCTATGTTACTCAGGGATAGTGTAGCATTCTGAGGGTGAATTAATTATTGAAATCTCTAGTAGCTTATGATAAACTCGTATCAAACCCTCAAACGCACAAACATACAAATCTGTCCTCTTTATAATATAGGTATAAGTATAATATTAGTAAAGATAGAGATCAATTCTCTACAAACGCCCTATTGACCACTTTTTTCTATAATAACCTATCGTTTTGAAAATATCTCGAATAAAGTTGGGAGGAGATGAAAAATTCTATTTTTCTCCAACCATAAAAAAATGTTGACATTTTTGTACTCTTTTCAGGTGCAAAAGTCATAGATTTTCTTACCGTACAAAAATTCACTCGTTACTTAGCAACACTTTTAATCCTAGGTTAAAAACGGTACTTTTAATCCTTGTAAATGCATTTGAAGTCTACTTGACAATCACTGTCATGATTCTGTGTTCAAATTCATAACCAAATTATGAACGATTTTTCACTAAAACCAATTTTATTGTATTTTGACTTGTTGGAGAAAAAATAGTATATATTATTCGGATTAAATGCCTATTTTAACTCGCAATTTTGCATTCGCTCGGCTGCGCCTCGCAACTGCAAATATTGCTCGTAAAAAAAGATGCACTTTTAATCCTTATATATAATATACTATTTTTCATCTTCTAATGAAAATAAATCGGTCTGTGCTCATTCGATCAGGACGATTGATACCTCATTTTATAGGTTAATTAATTCTCTACAAACGCTCTATTGACCACTTTTTCTTAAAACCTACCGTTTTGAGCAGATCCGTACCAACTTAAGACACCGGGATCTGAATAAGATCAGTTTTCAGAATATGAAGAAAAAATGAACAAAAAACTTTCCAAATTCACGAATTATAATGACATTCATAGAAATTTCCTGAATATGATAAAAATATTTTCATTTATTCGAAGTTTTTAAATGACACTTGAATAATTTTTTCTCTATTAACAAATACTCGTAAATACTTAGCACTAACATCCATATTTATACAACTTCATTGATATATTCCAGGATCAACAAACAAAGACATCGAAGAAATTTCATTTAAAATAGTTAGTTGATTGCATTTTCAATGAAACTTGCGATTAATTGCATTATTCCAATCATTCCCTCGAGTTCTAACACTTCATCATCCCGCAAATGCAATGGAAATTCTCCGCTGTGACGTCACATCTCGGTGGGCGTCGGCATACCAGTGTTTGTGTATATCGTGCTCGGACACGCAATTCGATTTTGGTGCGATTTCATCTTCAACCTGCCATATCTTTTGATGTATTCATCATAATTGAATGATGTAAAAGGCAATTTCGTTCTATATTAAATACTGGATATGAAGGACGTATTTAATTGGATAAAGATCAATAGCGTATTCATAAAAAAATACTCCCAAAAAATGCATAATTTTGAGAAACATTCGGATACCTTTAAAAGGTGATACCGAGTAAACCTTGAAAGATAGATATATGCTATCGCGGACTTTTTTGTAGAACTATTGAAGAGGTACATTTCCGTCATACATTGTTTCCATGTACGTCTTACGGTTTTCGCAGCGCACCTGAAAATAGCTGATTTTGGTACTCATATTTATTATCATTGAAGTTATAGTAGGTTTCCCCAATTTTCTCTGATGAAAAGTATAGCCTATGTTACTCAAGGATAATGTAGCATTCTAAGGGTGAAAGAATTATTGAAATCGGTCCAGTAGTTTATGAGTGATGTCATATCAACGCCACAAACACACAAACACACAACATACAATCTTTCCTCTTTATAATATTAGTATAGATTCCCGTGTGTTCTATAAAGATTTTATATATCATAACCTAATATACCGCTTCAATCACGAAACTTCCTGTTTCTTATTATATCGCCTGACGTTCATTTTTATTATTTTTTATACGATAGTTATAAATTATCGATTATGTCGTATTTTAAAAAATCGGATTTGTCTGTTGGTGTAAATATTCAATAGATTAGAATATAAGTGTGTATGAATGAGTTATAGAAAATAGGAATAGGGTTAGGATAGGAAAGGATAGTGTAGAAAATAGGGGATAGGATAGGATTAGCGATAAAATAGGTTAGCTTAGCAGTAAAGTTAGATATAAGTAATATATAGCACATTAGGTTAAATAGGATTACTTAAAAAAAATGAGGTTTAATAAGTACTATTAACACAATTTTTTTCTAAAAAAATTCTTTAGAAGGGGGGTGGTGTAGCGTTTGAAATGTTTTAAGCTGAAGTTGCGATTTTGTTGTTAACACCATCTTTATTTCAATTACGAAATTATATTACATTACTCAATTATTAACTCAGAACACATTGTCTTTTGATTTCATTTTCATTGATGTTTCCCAGATGGCACGCGAATCTCATTAACGTCCATTTCTTGAAATAATATTCATTCCGATTCCGATATTTGAGAGCTAAAGAGATAATAACTCGTTGTAAGGATTTGATCGATTTTCATACTGTTCCGATATCAATTGCCGATATTTCAAATCACGTCATAGTACGAATTTGGAAAATATTGAAACCTTCTCTAGAAGGTGAGTTGAATAATTTAACATTTTTTTACGGCCATTCTGTTGATAACAGTTGGTAACAGAATATGAATTTTCAGGGTTTTTTTTTTTTGGTATACAAAGTTTGGAATTTTGATTACGCCTGCCATTCTGGACGACATCAAATTGTATTCAATCAGTTCTGACGACTCCAATTTCATCCCCAATACAATTGTTGAGAAACATTACACGGAAATCTGTGGAATCCACTCTGAGAGAACTCCTGTATCGTGACACCAGAAAAAGCGAATAAGTATTTGTACCTCAGGTATTTTTTTTATGGACATTCTAAGTATATACACCAATTACTTGAAAATCTTTAACAACTCTGTCATTTATTGGTTTGTGATAGAAGAACTTATTTTTTTGATAAAAACCAATTGGCGCCCTTAAATTTTTGATATTAGACATTTCATTTAAAAACCCACTTCCAATTTGCTCACCGGCGAAAAGCTGCCGTACGCTTGTGTAAACTGTTTTTTTTAATAAGATTATTAGTTGAAAATTAATAATATCTTTGATATAATTCAATTTACGTTACACAATATTTGGCGCCCAAACGTGGGGCGAAATCATCTTGATTTGTAAAATTTTTCAGTACCTAAATATTTTTTATTCGGTTTTGTAACTGATATTTCTCAAATCCAATTTTCTAAATTTTCCTTTCGTAAAATTAATCCATAAGGACAGAGTTTATTTATGTTATCATCATATGAATGAATACTCAACATATGTATCTTGAATGTATGAATATTTCTTATATTTGTTGTGTTTATATGATTTACATTGTTAAGTTTGGGTTCTCACAGATTTCACATTCCTTATTTTTTTGTTCGCATATTATTGGAGTTAATATTCATACGTTGATTATTTGAATTTGATTTTACACGAATAAGACAATTATGAAGCCAGTTCACTTATTAATACATGAGTTGAATTATGAATTAAAAATTAGAGGTGTTATTAGTACTAGAAGTCAGGATGATAAACGGAAAATTTAAGTAGACTATTAGAAAGACAAAATTTAGATCAAAAATCAGTTTTTAACAGATCCCAACTTCAGCTTTAAAACCGAACAACACGAAATTAATAGTACTCTTGAATCTATAACTCAGTTAGTATTGATTTCGAAGGCAATACTTCAGATTCGATTTTCAAAAGGTTTCAATCACGCATGTCTCATGTTATTGTAGAATCCAACGCTTGCCGATTGATGTAAAAGATGAAGACGCCGAAGAGCGACAAGAATATAAAAATGAATCTTATGCTACGTGCTTAACATTAGAGGCAGACTTGTACGAAAAAGTTAAGGAACCAGATCCATCAATTGTTTCGATTAACTCTGGTCAAGTTTTTGCGGAATGTAATACATCATCCTCAATTGTGCCTACCACTAGTTCTAATATAGTAAAGTCTATTCCGATATACAAATGGGGTGAAACTTTTAACGGCGATAAAAACAAGTTATGTTCGTTTTTAGAAAATATAGAAGATTTAAGAAAAGCCCGCCATGTGAGTAAGACAGACTTATTTGATTCGGCCATTGATCTTTTTGTTGGAGATGCTAGATTTTGGTTACGCCAAATAGTTTCGGAAGTTGAGGATTGGGATTCTTTAATAGCTGCATTGAAGCGAGATTTTCAACCTCCGAACCGAACCACGATGATAATTTATGGGAAGAAATAAAATCACGAAAACAGTTTAGACACGAATCAGTCACTATTATTTTGCTAAAATGAACCAACTTTTCAAACGCTTAACTAGAGAACCAGCTGATCATACTAAGTTAAAGTTTATTCAGAAAAATTTTTGCCAGAGTATAGAAAAGCATTAGCTATGACCGAGATAAATAATTCTTCTGAATTGTATAAACACGTTAAGAGATTGGAAGATAGCGAGTATCTTTAATCAACTCTGAACATACCTCTGATTCCGTGAAGTGCGCCAAGACTAAAAAGAATAATTTTTATGTAGCCAGTGTTAACGTAAAGGACCATAGTAATGATTCTTTCAATCCCCCTAATAAAATTCAGATAATACTTGTTGGAATTGTCATAAGCCAGGACATGTTTATGGACAATGTAAGCTCAAAAGAACTTCCAGGTTTTGCTTTCGATGTGGTGCATCAGGTGAAACTGTGAATACCTGTAAGCACTGTTCGAAAAACTAGATTGCGAAAAACGTTCTGTAGTCCGGCGCTTTTCTCATAACAATAGGACTGCATCAATCGATTTTTACAATTTTGATAGAGAAGACTGGGAAAAATGGAAGCAAACGGTTTCTGATTTTTATAAAAGTAGCTCAGACAAATGTAATCAAAATCTTTCAATTTTTTGTAATAAACCTAACGATAATCGACCTTTCATTCAAGTTAAATTACTAATACTTCCATTATTGCATTACTAGATTCCGGATCGAACGTATCAATTGTGGGACAAGACGGTTTAAAAATTTTATCGGAACTCAAGTTAAAAGTATTTCCTGCAAATCTTAAGTCTGTTACAACAGCCGATAATAAACAACAAGAAGTTGCAGGAGTAGTTTACTTACCGATTCTAATAGATCGTCAATGTCATTGCTTGGAAGCTTTTGTGGTCCCTAATTTGACGCATCCATTCATTTTTGGCTCCGATTTTTGTCGAAAATTCAAATTAAAAATTGATTATCGAGATAATTCGTGGAACATGCAAACAAAACATTCTGATGTAGATAATTTTTCAGATGCATCTGTTAAAGTTACCCCATCTATAAATTCAATCGATGATTTAGATTCCGAACAACGGAAAATTGCGGAAGATGTGGTTAAATCGTACGATATTATTGATGGTAAAAATCGTTTAGGTCTCACACAGGAGATTTCGTTATCAATAGATACGGGAGATGCCAAACCATTCCGTCATAAACAATACCCTCTTTCGCCATACATGACTAAAATACTCCATTCAGAGTTAGATGAGATGCTTAAACTAAAGGTAGTTGAACCATCACACTCTCCTTGGTCAAGTCCAGTTTTACTAGTGAAGAAGAAGAAAAATAATGAACACCGATTTTGTTTCGATGGACGAAAACTTAATGAGATTACAAAGCATGATGCGTATCCTCTTCCACGGGTAGATTCTATTCTACGAAATCTTTCAGGTGCTAAATATATATCGAGCATTGATTTAAAGAAATCTTTTTGGCAAATTCCATTAGATGCTGAATCTCGCGAAAAAACCGCATTTAGTATAGCAGGCAGGGGTTTATTTCAATTTAGGGTGACTCCATTTGGTTTACGTAATAGTGCTCAAGCTCAGCAGCGGTTGGTAGATAAAGTATTCGGCCCAGAATTGGAGCCATTTGTGTTCGTTTATCTCGATGACATTATTATCATTTCATCATCATTTGAACATCACGTAGAATTATTGAAAGAAGTTTTAAAACGTCTGTCAAAAGCTAATTTAACTGTAAATCTTGATAAATGTCAGTTTTTCCGTTCTTCAATTAAATTTAGGATTCATTGTAGATTCTAACGGCCTCAGAACCGATCCTGATAAAGTAATTGCTATGGTTAACTTTCCAAGACCATCTACTAGTACCGATATAAAGAAATTTTGTTGTATGTGCTCTTGGTACAGATCTTTTATACCTAATTTTTCGTCATTACTTTCCCCAATTAACGATCTAATTAAAGGAGAAAGAAAAGCGTCAACCTATTAAGTGGACAAAAGCAGCAGAGGAATCATTCCTCAAAATAAAAGATTTGTTAGTATCATCCCCCATATTGACTTCTCCTGATTTCAATTCCCCATTCACCATTCAAAGTGATGCATCCTCAACTGGAGTGGGAGGTGTTTTGACACAAGTACAGATAGCCAGGAAAGTCATAGTCATACCTATGCGAGTAGAACACTGTCCCGCGCAGAACGTAATTATTCAGTTACTGAAAGAGAACTCTTGGGACTGATATTTTGTTTAGAAAAATTTAGACCTTACGTAGAAGGCACTAAATTCACAGTAATAACCGATCACTACTCACTGCTATGGTTGAATAAACTAGATAACCCTACTGGACGCCTAGCTCGATGGTCCGTTCGTTTGGCGCAATTCAATTTTGAATTGAAGCATCGTAAAGGCAAATTAAATGTTGTGCCTGATTTTCTTTCGAGAATTGATCATTCTCTCGAAGTTAATGCCATTCATTTCGATAGAGAAAACATTGATTCATGGTATACTAATTTGAAATCAAAAATTCTTAAAAATCCTGATCTATATCCTCAGTGGAAAGTTGAAGATGGCATTTTATAAGTTTGTACCTACTTCTATACCGATGACAAGTAATATTCATGAATGGAAATGTGTCATTCCTAAAACACAACGTAGATCTATTATTGAATCTTGTCATGAGCCACCTAGTGCTGGACATTTTGGTTTTTATAAAACCTTAGCCAGAGTTTCTGAACTATATTATTGGCCCAAGATGAGAGCTGATATTTTAAGATTTGTTCGGTATTGTAAAATATGTGGCGCTCAAAAATTTTCTAATCGTAAAGGATTAGGTTTGATGGGTTCAGAAAAGAACGTTCAATTTTCCGTGGCAAATAATAGCTATGGATCTCATTGGTCCACTACCACGCTCAAAGAAAGGAAACACCTATTTGTTGGTAATAGGAGATTGGTTTTACCAAATATTCTGTTCTTAAACCACTACGTGTTGCCTCTGCTCAAAATATTGTAAAATATGTAGAATCAGAAATTTCTTGAAATTTGGGCGTGCCTCAATTTATCATTGCGGATAATGGTAGTCAATTTGCTGGACGTGCAATGAAAGAATTGGCTAATGCCTATAAAGTGCAGAAATATGGTTTACTGCTGTGTATTCGCCACAATGCGATTTCGTCGAAAGAACTAACAGAACTGTTGGTACGGCTATTCGATGCTATATTGAAGAAAATAATCACTCGGATTGGGACAAAGAAATAGATAAAATTTCTCATGCTTGAATACGGCAAAACATGAAGTGACGGCTATTCCCCGGCATTTCTAAATTTTGGCAGAAATATTCCTCTTTCTGGCGACTATTATGGAAAAATTACGTCCACTTCAGGTATCGAATTATTACCTGAAAATCGCAATTCGTTCGCAGAAGATTTGAAACCTTTGAAGGATATTTTCAAAAATGTTCAGGAAAAACTTCATGCTGCATATCAGCGAAATTCCAGAGCGTATAATTTACGTAGAAAGGATGCTACTTTCAATTGCGGCGATAGAGTTTGGCGTAGAAACAAAGTTCTTTCGGATGCAAGTAAAAGATTTTCTGCGAAACTAGCGCCCAAATATGTTCTCCGTAAGGTGAAACGAAAAATTTCTCGCCTATGTTACGAATTAGAAGATTTGAATAGTAATCTGATGGTGTATGGCACATAAAGGATTTAAAACCTTACTTCGGCTCAAACTCTGATGTATCAGTCTCTTAATTCTCCCGTTTACCTCTCTTTACGTTTTCATTATTGAATATTCCCGTGTCGTTCTTATAAAGATTTTATTATCAAAAACTAATATACCGCTTCAATCACGAAACTTCCTGTTTCTTATTTATCGCCTGACGTTCATTTTTCTATAATTTATACGATAGTTATAAATTATCGATTATGTCGTATTTTAAAAAAATCGGATTTGTCTGTTGGTGTAAATATTCAATAGATCAGAATATAGTGTGTATGAATGGTTATAGAAGATAGGAATAGGGTTAGGATAGGATAGGATTAGCGATTAAAAATAGGTTAGCTTAGCAGTAAAGTTAGATATAAGTAATATATAGCACATAGGTTAAAATAGGATTACTTAAAAAAAAATGAGGTTTAATAAGTACTCAACACAAATTTTTTTTCTAAAAAAAAAATTCTTTAGAGGGGGGGTGGTGTAGCGTTTGAAATGTTTTAAGCTGAAGTTGCGATGTTGTTGTTAACACCATCTTTATTCCAATTACGAAATTATATCACATTACTGAATTATTAACTTAGAACACATTGTCTTTTGATTTCATTTTCATTGATGTTCCCAGATGGCACGCGAATCTTATTAACGTCCATTTTCTTGAAATAATATTCATCCGATTCCGATATTTGAGAGCTAAAGAGATAATAACTTGTTGTAAGGATTTGATCGATTTTCATACTGTTCCCGATATCAATTGCCGATATTTCAAAATCACGTCATAGTACGAATTTGGAAAATATTGAAACCTTCTCTAGAAGGTGAGTTGAATAAATTTAACATTTTTTAAAGGCCATTCTGTTGATAACAGTTGGTAACAGAATATGAATTTTCAGGGTTTTTTTTTGGTATACGAAGTTTGAAATTTTGATTACGCCTGCCATTCTGGACGACATCAATTTGTATTGAATCAGTTCTGACGACTCCAATTTCATCCCCAATACAATTGTTGAGAAACATTACACGGAAATCTGTGGAATCCACTCTGAGAGAACTCCTGTATCGTGACCACCAGAAAAAAGCGAATAAAGTGTTTGTACCTCAGGTATTTTTTTATGGACATTCTAAGTAGTATATACACCATTACTTGAAAATCTTTAACAACTCTGTCATTTATTGGTTTGTGATAGAAGAACTTATTTTTTGATAAAAACCAATTGGCGCCCTTAAATTTTGATATTAGACATTTCATTAAAAAACCCACTTCCAATTTGCTCACCGGCGAAAAGCTGCCGTACGCTTGTGTAAACTGTTTTTTTTAAATAAGATTATTAGTTGAAAATTAAATAATATCTTTGACATAAATTCAATTTACGTTACAACCTTTTAGATTAAATAGGATTTGAATTTGAATCTTAATTTAATAAATGAAACCAATAGCGATGAGGAGATGACAATTATGGTTTTACTTTGAATTTTTTAGATAAAATTTATATAATTTTATGGATTTGAAGTGATTGTTTTTTGTTTTTGTACCGTCTACGCTTATATTCTGATAAAATGAGATTAAGATAATAGATACATTACAGGGTGTTCTGATTTGTTTCCGACAAACGAAATGGGTGATAGATCACATCATTTTTGAGCCAAAAAGTTTCTATGAACATGAGTCCGGAAATGCTCGTTTCCGAGATAAAGGGTGTTAAGTTGAAAAATAATTCGCGTGTTCTTTAATATCTTTCGACTGATTTCAAATAATTAGATGAAAGTTGGTACATAGGATTTTTTTTAGGTGAGAAATTCCAATTTGTGTCGATTTGGTTGTATTCTCTAGAGGGTGCCACTGGCATTCATTTCGTCCCCTTTAACCGTTTGCAACTTTTTTTGCTACCCTGTACGTCATTTTAGACTAGAAAAATCGATTCCTCTGACTTTTCTAGTTACGAAAGGTATACCTTATTTAAGTTGCTAGGAGCAACCGTTTCAGAGAAAAACGCATTTAAAGCCAAATCCATATTTTGTAATCTCTAGAAACATGTAAAAACAAATTTGTAATAATTTTAAATTGAATATTTTTTAGGAGTAACAATTTAGAACAAAACAAAATAACATAATAATTTTTAAAGAAGGTGTTCGAAATGTCCACCGTTCTGCCATATTCTATGGACCCTGTACTATTTGGCTGGTTAACGAAAATAACCGAGGCATTTGGGAATCGAACATACCCTAAAAATTTCAAGTCTCTAGGACAATCCCTTTGAAAGTTATCCTGCTAACAACCGGCCGGACGGACCGACGACCCCACGGACAGAATTCGTCATCAGGGAGTTGAACCTTATCGTTTGACAGATTTAAGGTCATATCAAATACAATATTTCGACACTAGAATAATACAATTCAAATTCTGCTGTAAGATATTTTTGTACAGCGCACCATTACAGCAGGAAAATGAAGTTTTTCGAATTTGAAATTTTGTCTGAAACAAAAGCGAAATAGTAAACTCACCAATACTTTGAAATTCAGAAACAATATGAATTTCGGAAAACAAATATGAACTCGTTATAAACTACGGGCCCGTGTCGGAAAAATTATGGGTCATTTGAACCATCAGGTGACCTATCTATAACGATATAATAAGAGCATAAAATAATAAGATTCAGCACTATGCCTTCACTTGTAAGCTGGGGAGTCAAAAGTCGAATTTTTTTTTCATTTTCCGACAATCACCAGGGTAAATTTGGTCATTTGATTTTGTACGGCATCTGTGTCATACTATTCAATACTGCTTCTAACATTATTCCACACGCCGTACAAAATCATGCGACAAGGGGAAAAAATCTAGGGTGCAATTCCCTCTCTTTCCGTAGTCCAAGGGGGTGATTTGACACACATAAATAAAATTTATTTTGAAAGTATATTATTACAACTTATGACATGGTCAGAAATATAAAACTCAATGAAAACAGGGGATGAAAGCTTGCCTTAAATCGACGAGAAGAAGAATCAGAAAGAGGTAGGATATTATTGATAGTTTCGCTGACGCATCGGAAGTCCCTTAAACACCAACCGTGTTCGATGCCACGCGTGGGAACTCCGCATTATCTAAGCCACATATCTCCAACTTATGAATGAACCTCCGACTAGTACAACTCCATTACCGCCTACGGACCATTTTACCGCACCCGTACATTCAATTTATATGTCATTCACGGTTCTCGGCGCAAAAATACGCCCACGTTCACGCGACACACGATAGTACCAACATGACGAGATAAAAACGACGTTTCGTTAAGCCAACTTTCTACTCCAGACGGCCGGTGGGCGTTACATTTCTACCGCCCTGACGAAAAAAACTAAAAAAAGGCCGGTGAACGAACCAATTTGCGATAGCGGTTAGAAATTCATTCAATGGTAGTTATTAAAATCGAGTTTATGAGGCAATTAAAGTGTCATTTGCGTTTAGTCGATTGACAAGCATGCCAACGACGATTTTATGAATGGAACGAATTGCAGAGGCAAGCCGACAGCGACAGTGGCGTTTCCACCGGGGAGATAGAGATATTATGGTTGTAATCGCCCAGGTGCAATTTTAACTGATTGTGCAATTCCCACAGAAAATGAAACCACAATAGTTCGATTGCCAAAATTTATAAATTTCTTTTCAAAAACGGAAACTTCCAGGAATGGATTATTGCTAAGTAAAAGAGAATAATGGGAACGGAAATACACCGACTATAATCACAAAGAAAATACCGTAAATGGTATACAGATGGTTCCAAATCTCTACAGGAGCTGGCGCTGGGATATACGGGCCAAGTACCAAGCGTACACTGTCGCTAGGTTCTGTATGAGCGTCTTTCAAGCTGAAATCTTAGCTATTGAAAGATGTCTACATATAAATCTGAAAAGAAACTATCAGAAGTGCGATATAGCCATACACTCAGATAGTCAAGCTACTATTAAAGCACTGAGCTCTTACGTCATCGACTCAAAGCTGATCTGGAAGTGCCGAAACAAACTCAACGAGGTAGGCAAGAAAAATAATGTCTTTTTAATCTGGGTTCCCATCCATTAGGGAATCAAAGGAAACTAATTTGCCAATACTCTTGCCAAAGAAGGAGTAAGAATGTCACTCATTGGCCCAGCACCGTTCTCTGGTATAGGTAAATGTACCTATAAGGAGTTTCTAGAGAAGGAGAAAGCCGAGAATGAAAAACTCTGGCGGAATCTCCCAGAGATGAATCATTCCACTAAGTTCCTTCGAAACTTTGAAACAGCAAGATCCAAAAGATATATGAATCTTGGTAAGAAACAATTACACTTCCTCACTGGCTCTCTTACAGGACACTGCCGCCTCAGGAAGCACCCGTTGAGGACGGGATTATCGAAGACTGACGAGTGTAGGTTCTGTGGGGAGGAGAAAGAAACCCCCATTCACCAAATCACGGAATACTTGCCATTGCGAGTCTGAGAAAAAAATGCCATGGGCGAGAAACTTGTTGGAGTGAGGACCTAGCCTCGTTGAAGCCTTCACAGATATTGGATTTCATCAAATCTCCGGAACTGGAAAGCGAGCTGTGAAGGGTGTGGTCAGAACAGCTCTGAAAGTGGACACAATAGACGTTAAGGTCGCAGTGAACTGTAACCAATGTAAGTTATAGTTATAGTTAAAACTATAACTATATAACACAGCAGGTCAAAGACAAGCGAAGAGACTGATTGCACCTGCAAAAAGGAATGCTTGCCAAGCTCTATCATTGTCATAAAACGAGTGGAGGCAGCTCACTGGGGAAAATTTTTGGGTCGTCGTGACGCACCTTGTCGGACCGCAATAAAGAAATTGGTGGAAAAGTTCGAGCTGTTGGGACAAGTAAGTGATGTAAAGAATAAAACCCGTGCACGTTGCTCAAGAACAGCCGAAAAGTATTGTTGCTGTAGCCAAAAGTGTTGAATTCTTTGGAATTAGGCATTCCACAAACGTCATAACATTACTGGACAACGTTTACATTCAACAAGACGGCGCTACGTGCCACACAAGCAACGAAACCATTGATCTTTTGTGGGAAAGTTTCCGAACCGTGTTATCTCCCGAAGGGGTGTATACAATTGGCCGCCGAGAACTTGTGATTTAACACCTTGTGACTTCTTCCTTTGGGGCCACGTGAAAGAGAAGGTCTAGGCCAATAGCCCAGCGTCGATTCAAGACCTCAAAGATGGAATTCGTGAGGCTATCGAGTACATAGGCCAGCCACTTTGCGATTTGGTTATGGAAAATTTCACTTAAAGGATATGGACCTGTAAGCGTGGCCGTTGTGGTTATTTGCCTGATGTTATTTACTACTATTCACGGCATAGCTTCTTCTTTATAATGAAATAAACATCCGATCATTTATATTGAAAGATGGCATTTTCTCCGAATATCAAAATAACACCTCTCATTGGAAAACCCTTTATAACCATCTCCCAAAGGAAATTAAACTAAGCCATTGCTATGAAGAACTACTTAGACTACTTTTGTTCTCGAAGTGGTGCACTCTGTTGATGAATTTTCGTCACAACTCAAGTGTTCAAGTAAATATTACTTTTTGAATTTTACTGTTATATTGCTGTTGTATGACTATTTATCATTATCTCTTGTTTTCGTGCTAATTTGTCAAATTCGGTGAGATTTTCTTTTGATGAAGGGAACATTCAGCAAGCTCAGCGCCTAGAGCAGTGGCAGCTCTGTAGATTCTCGACATAATTATAATATTGTTAACAGTATAGAATGAACCACAAAGAGTTGAGCCTATATACGATACAATTAACATAAATCCAGTAGCCAATAATAATAATAATAATAATAATAATGAAAGGGTAGATGAGAAGACACGCAAAAGTGAATTGGTTTTCGTGCCAATCAACCCTACCTTATTCTAAAAATATCTACACTCTCACAACTTGCATACTCCAATTAAAATTCAGTCCACGAAGACATCTCCTACAACTAACACGATGTTTTTTCCTGTTCAAGGAACGGCGGAGACAGTGGCGTCCGTGACCCATGGCAGCACGCGAAGGCACGTCAAACGTGGACTCTCTCCAGCTGCTTTTCGCATCATGATAATCTGCAAGACCTGGCCATATCTGGTAAGATCTCTTACGAGTGCTACCGACGATGGGTGCACTTATTTATATCCTAGATGGGAAAGGTACGATTGTTGCTGAAACAGTTAAGGCGTTTTAGCATGCAACAGTAGCAACTTCTGCAGGATTAACTGTGTGGTAATTCAAGGTGCGCCTTAAACAAAGATTCGTATATGGTGGGATAAAAAAAACGAAGGTATTGTTGTGTTTAAAGTACAATAAATAATTATATGTCAGGTTCCAGAAACGATTGATATACAGGGTGTCCCATTACTCGACGTCAACCCGGAACCGGGTGAAAATGCAAGTAATGCTGGTTGTCTTGAAAATATAAAAAAAAATCTAAGTTGCATGATTTTAAAATAACAGGCATTTAAAAAAACTCGCAAAATTCCACACCCTGTGACAGTCTTTTTGCTCCCGTTGCCACAAATATCAACTTTTTCCAACTTTTTTCTTTGCAATGTAACCTTGAATAATGCTTGTCTAAACTGTAATCAAAATTTTGATACCAGCTGCTCTAGGTTTCATAAAAATAGGGCTCACTTCTCGGAAAAAAATTCGAAATAAACAATTGCCTAGTTTCAACTGACTGTATTGAAAAAAAATGTACTACGTAGGTTTGGCATGTTTTTTCAAAAGTTGGCGCATTTAGTGAGGATTCCAAAATGGTATAATACTTGTTTAATTGTAGCTGCCGTAGTTCAAATTTATTTTCGATTGCCTTTGAATGCACTTTTTCGTTAACTGCTTCCCAGTAATAGAGTCCAATGGGTTCAAGTCCGGTGAACGGGCCGGCCACGAGATTGGACCAGAACGTCCGATCCATCTTCCGGGAAAAAATGTTACCAGAAAAAAAATTTCAGAGAAATTTCTCACGAAAAATTTTTTCTGGAAAAATTATTTTCTCTGGAAATTTTTTTTCTGATAACATTTTTTCCCGGAAGATGGATCGGACTTTCTGGTCCAATATCGTGGCCGTCCCGTTCACCGGACTTGAATCCATTGAACTCTATTACTGGGAAGCAGTTAACGAAAAAGTGTATTCAAAGGCAATCGAAAATAAATTTGAACTACGGCAGCTACAATTAAACAAGTATTATACCATTTTGGAATCCTCACTAAATGCGCCAAATTTTGAAAAAGATGCCAAACCTACGTAGTACATTTTTTTTCAATACAGTCAGTTGAAACTAGGCAATTGTTTATTTCGAATTTTTTTTCAGAGAAGTAAGCCATATTTTTATGAAACCTAGATCAGCTGGTATCAAAATTTTGTATTACAGTTTAGACAAGCATTATTCAAGGTTACACAGCAAAGAAAAAAGTTGGAAAATGTTGATATTTGTGGCAACAAGAGCGAAAAGACTGTCACAGGGTGTGGAATTTTGCGTGTTTTTTTAAATGCGCATTATTTAAAATCATGCAACTTAGATTTTTTTATATTTTTCTGATAACCAGCATTACTTGCCTTTTCACCCGGTTCCGGGTTGACGTCGAGTAATGGGACACCCTGTATATGCTTTCAATATTACCACGTTTTCGATGCGGAGTGAAATAACTCAGTTACTTTGGGAGAATGTCCTGATGTTGATTATTCTTAATTTACTTCCACTCCACTTCATTTTTACTAATAAAGACTTCGCCAACGAAATCAAGACACCGGCTCTGTAGGTTGGCAGAGTGGTTCTTATTGAGAATGAACTATGTATGTTTGGATGAGGGTAAACTGAGAGTGTCATTTTCAGTCCAATCGATTCCATTACAGGGTAGGTGTAAATGGTATCAATTATCTGACCCTCACAGTCCTTTTTCAACTGACTTCGAATGCACTTGATCATTGATGATTACGCTGGAAGACTTGGAAAAAGCGTCTTACTTCTCAGACACCTATGTATGTATCATTCAGATGACTTAGTACTTTTCCTTGGTTGAGTGCTTTGCTGCCAGTTCTAAAATATTTGGTATACAAGGTCGCGCAATTAAAATGTCAGTGGATGGTTTCAGAATAAGCTGCAAGGTATTTACAAAGACCTATGCATATCGCAAAAATATGGTTTTACAAAGTGAGGGTATGGTTTTCTAAAGAAAGGATAAGATTTTACAAAATGAGAATATGGTTTCAGGAAATCTCTAGTATATCAAGCAAATACTAGCTTTCACCCGCGACTTCGTCCGCATAAGTTTTTTGTTTTCTCCCGGCAGATTAATAGTTTTGGCGTAATGTGATTCTAGACAGAAGTTTTAATGTTGTAGATAGGTAGCTGTGTATAGGTTCCTGTAAAGTAAAGTAAAAAGTAGTCTGAATTTTGGTACCTTCCTACCCTATAAGTTAAGTAGTGTGATGGAATGTCGCTAAGTTTCGATCCAAGTAAAACTGTTAAATAAAGACAGTTGCATCAAAATTTTATCATAAATTCCCTAAGTTATGGCGCCTACCGACCCTCTAAGTTAGGAGAGACTTGAAGTCTTAGTAACACTCAGTAAAAAAACATCAAAATCATTTCAGTAGCTATGGCGTCTTATAAAAATCCGTTCAGACGTTAAGGCGTGAATGAGGTAAACTTTTAAAACAAACGATTAAAAATCACTAACTTAATTAGTTTTCTGCCTACTGCCTACGCCTTAAGTACCTACGATAGCATGACTATTAGTAGCCCATGTCCTTTTCTGGGTTACTATCTATCACCTAACTAAATTTCATCAAAATCCGTTCAGCCGTTGAGACATGATAGAGCAAAACTCCCAGCAAAAACCATAAAAAAAATCACTAACTCTATTCAGTTTTCTGCCTACTTCCTACCCCCTAAGTACAATGACGTGATCATTTTGATCTGATATCCCCTAAGAACGATGGCATGATTATTTATAGCCTATGACCATTTCTAGGTTATCATCTATCACCATACCAAATTTCATCAAAATCCGTTCAGCCGTTTAGGCGTGAAAGAGTAACAGACAGACAGATAGACAGACAGAGTTACTTTCGCATTTATAATATTAGTATTGCTATTTTGGTATTACCCTCAAACTTTCAATAAATATCGATTGAATATTCGAGGAGACACAAATTTCGTCGAAATTACATATTCAATAATCATGAACATACTTCGATAGTAATTGACACCCAGTATCATAGTCATTGGCATAATTTCATCTCACTTTTACATCAATTTTGACTATTATATCATCCTGCTTTCTCTCACTCATACATTCTCATTATATGGGTCATTGAGACATTCATACTAAAAATAATCGAGAAATAACAAAAAGTATTAGTGATCTTCACATATATACCGATATAATAAACTATTGGTGATATCTAGGGTCTCTCATCTGTGCCTCATATTTCAGGATGTTTTATTTCTATTTGAGATTATCATTCTGAAAACGATATCATTAGATATTTGGCCCGAGATTTTGTCTTAGTGTCAATAAGTGTACATGTTTACTTAAGAATAGCCCATAAATTGCGTATATTTTCCGATTTGTTCCGTTTCATATTCGTTAGAAGTTTTCTATTGGTTGGAAGGTTCCAAGGATATTTAATTGATGTAAGTAAACCCGTCAATGATTAATGTATTAGGGTTAAAGCCTATGTCAATCACTGTTCGATGCCATATTATTGACACATTTATTGACATATGGTTTGAACTTAATATATAAATTATCGAAAGGTTTACTTACATCAATTAAATATTCCTACTATCAGGGTGTCAACAACTGAACCTCTAACCCTAACATTGATATTTTCGTACGCAGTTTTTTAAGCAAAACATGAATAAACCATCCATCAGATTCAAGAAACGTGAAACTTCTCATCGTAAAGTATATCGCGAATATACTACAGCAGTACCGAGAAATAACCCAGATAATAATCCCATAATATTTATATCTCCACTGAAACAATGGGCAAGAAAGACACGCTCACGCGCTGTTACGTAACCCAGTTCAAAGAATAACATTATATTTAGAAAAGAAAAAAGTTGGAAAGCGTTACAATGTAGATCTGCTGTGTCAGCTACACACATTTCAGGGAAGATCAAACATCAGATAGCTCTATTTGACTCAAGCTCAGGATGTTTGCACAGGGATATCAAGCGATGACGTGCATCTTAGGCCTAATATGGATGATTCTCACGTGACGTGTATGTGTTTTTTTTCCGCTTTGGTCGCGGTGTAATCTGAGAATTTATGGACACATTAGTGCACTCCTGATGCAACAACGGTAGAAGTCAGGGAATTTCTTGTGAAACTGGATATTGTTGAGCCTAATCGATAAGTTATGTCGTTTATGGATGTATGAAGTCGATTTGAATTGATTTTCTTCAGCTTTGAGGAAATGTTTAGACCTTTTCATTATTAACATAACAAGGATTTAATGTTAGGGGAAGATCTATTTACTCAAACATAAACTAATTGGTGTTGTGAAAACACAACGGAAAAAATTCAGCAATTCTAGAAGAGCTTGGATGTGAAGTTTGAAGCCTTTGCAAGCACTTGTTCATATTGAGAAAAAAGAATTTCAATTCTGAGTCCTGACGACCGCAGGTTTCATTCTAATTATTTACTAATTCACTTTCTCTTTTTCAAATTACTTTGTAAGATTCAATGTATTCGCGAGGTCGTATCGATATCATCTAAAATCTAAAGCAAACGACTTTTTCTTTCAGGCTATATTTGACCAAAAGAATCGAAATCATAAATGAATGGAATAAAACGAATCATTCTACAGGATATTTATTCTCATTTCTCGAAAGAAGCTAGCTAATGAATGACTTCTATAATCAAGAATAATGTATACAGGGTGTCTATTTTCGAAATCAAACTTCAAGAGGTGATTATACAAGTGATTTGTAACCAAAAATGTCATATAACTCATGGTCGAAATGTTGACGGTTATTCTTCAATTCAACCTTTCTTGATTTCACGAAAAATTTCAATTTTTTTCTCTAAGAAGATGATACAAGATGAGTGAGTCTGTGTGCAAAAACACTCTTATTGCAGGCGTGGTAGGGAGAAGAATATCACGATTCTGAAGTTACCAAAATCAGTCCCATTTTTCCAATGGTTCTTTCAATGAAATATTAATAATCACGAGCATGATTTCTCCTTAGTAGAAATACCTCATTTAGTGTATTTTCGAATGACATATATACTTTGTGCTAGTTGCTCATTTTCCGCTATAATATCATGACTAACCTGATTACAACGGAAAAGTACAAAAACTCCGAACCTAAATATGCTTTATTTCGAAGCTCTTCGTGATCGAATTTCAATGAAGTTTAATGAAAATCATCAATTCATCTTGAGTCGAAATAATAACAAAGAAAAGGACCTCTTTCTTCAATATATTTGACACAAACGCTTCGTTTTCGTAGTGAATCTACAACTCTACAAAGTTCGTAGCGTTTCTGACACATTTCTACACAAACAACACACTTTTATTCTGTTGATGAGAGTCTGAAAGCGAATTAAGATATACTTCATCTTTAAAAGTATTCTAGACATAAAAATCCAAAGGCGGAAGATCTGGGCTCTTCGGTGGCCACCTGACCGTATCTTCCAAACCATTGTATCGCAATATATTCATTAAATAGATCTTGACATCACGACTTCTATGTGATGGGCAGCCAATCATTTGAAACTAGACATTTCATCTGTTAGACAGGTTCATTTCATCGAATATGTCTGCCAAGTTGCTCTGGATTAATTTGATGAATTCTTCAGCATCAAAGTGTCAACTGTCAACCTCATGTTAACTCATGTTGGAAATGGAAAACAATAGTCGCAGGATTTTTTCCCTGCTATACATTGTTGTTTCATAAATTAATCACACCTGATTTCGTGAAAATGACCACATCAGTCCTTAATATTCAATGGCCCCCACTCTCCTGAATTATTCTGGTACCAACTACAAAATATAAGTCTGGTCTCAGATAACTGATGCAAGGCTGTCCAAAGCACGGCCCGCGGGCCGCATGCGGCCCGCAGTCTATTTGTGCGGTCCGTAGTATATTTTTGATATTAGAATGGAAAAACAATTTCATTATTACTATTATTTAAACTTTTGTTGGTAGCAATGATTTTGTGTTATATGGTTTTATCATTAAAAAACTTAAATATGGGATCGTATTCTACGTACTTGTATTCTACCTATTTGTGAGTTTCGTCCCGGGGCAGAACAGGGGGTGATTCTTGAATAATGTCGTATTCGCGATTCGGCAATTGTCGACCAACTTCCCTGCTAAGTTGTTCGACATTTGTCGATTCGCAAACACGACATAATTCAAGAATCGACCTCCTGAGTCTGTAATAGATTTTTTTAAGCTCCTTGGCGATCGCTTCTCCAAATTAGCCAATCTCGGCTTAAAAATGGGTTCGATGATGGGCAGTATCTATCTTTGTGAAATTGCGTATTCCACGATGAATTTTATAAAATCTAATATATATTCCGTTCACGAAAGGTTGAGCCGTCGGTTGGAAATTTTAGGTTATGTTCTTTATTTTCTTGTCAGATTGATACGCAATGTTGTCAATATTGCATAGAGATCTCTGATAACTCGCAAGCTCGTCGACGAGGCCGAGTACATTGACTTTATTTTACTTTATGGCAGTAAATACTGCCAACTTCAGATAAATAAAGAAACGCCTACTATGTGCTCAACCTTTCGTGAACGGACTATAGATCCTCACTATCAGATAATTCACTCACACACGCACTGCGTCTGGCTACAACTAATATAATATGGATATCGAAAAGATTGTGAACGATAAATTAATGAAGCACTAATACCATTGTATAAAGAAATACAATGATAATACCTGAAATTTAATGTAACTATATTGAACGTTATTAAACCTTTTCAAAAATATGTTTTTTATTTGTGCGGCCCTCCAATCTATTCAGTAATTTGTATTGGCCCAGGATCATATTAGGTCTGGACAGCCCTGAACTGATGAATTGATGATTTCCATAAACACAGAGAAATTCTTAATACAGACGTTCGCTGTAGGGAAGTTCCACTGTATTTCAAAGCTATGATATCGGTACTGATTCAATAATATGCTTCATCGGATTCGAATAATAACATGTAGAAGCGCCAGAACTACCGGTCTTTTTATGACTGCATTTCTAGAATTTTTCCAAACTACTGTTAGCTTCTTCATCTTGGCAAATTCCTATGCATCAAAGGGGAAGCTGCGTCTACAACCTGCGTACATGTGCCATTACCAGGAATAACAGTTGAAATCGAATCGGTTCCAGATAACAGGTTTCGTTCGGCATAAACACAACTTTGAAATCATATTCCATGTAAGGCATTCATCGTAATGTATACCATTTCCTGCTAACTCGACTTTATTGAAATTGTTTTCCATTTGCCGTACTGGCGGGATTATAATTGACTTTAATAACGTCACGATCTGATAGATACGAGGATAATCAGGAAACATTTTGACCCTGATCATGTTCTCAATGAACTCAATCTACAAAATTTGAGACTGGAGTGGCCTCAAACAACTCGGTTGGAGTTAGGGGAACGTGGGGGAATATAAACCAAATCTCATGAATATGGCGCCATACGAAAGAAATATACCGACTGGCCGAAGAATAGCTGTGAAATGTGCCCTCTGATAGGTTTAGAATGGTGCAATCACTTGACATTCCTACATACCGACGATATTGTTGTTTTCCTCACTTTACTAATACGAATAGTGCTCCTCTTTCTCAGTTAATAATTTCTCTCTATTTTATAAATTGATTGCAATTTAATTCCATAGTGTTAAGGGGGTACTTTTCTACAAATCGTGGATCTTGGATTGTGCAACTATTTTATATATTTTTCTTCAATTTCAAGATTGAGATGTAATACTTCGGATACTTCGGGTTAGACCATGCTGATCGATATTACCTGCCAGTGATCGATATAATTCTACAGTAGTTGAAATTACCCAACCTCATATTGATAATAATGATGTGCTTTATTTGGAGAGGGAAGAGAAAAAAATAAAAAAAAATTAAACCTCGATATAATCATAATTCAAGATCCCCCACGTATATTATTATTATTATTATTATTACAGAATTAGAGAAGAGGCATGTGCCTATTAATTTCTCAATGAAACATTACAAAAAAGAGTAACCACAATAAATCAATACACTAAATCAAATTAAACATGATTGGTGAAAAATACGAAAAAAACATCAAAAGAATAAAGAAAAATCATCTCTGAGTCCCATCGTAGAGATTCTTGAAACCATTAACACTTGTGGCCGTCACCACCTGAGCAGGCAAAGAGTTCCATCTCGAGAACACGCGATTGCTGATGAAACTCTCACGTTGCGACGATCTGAAGTTTTCCCGTCAGAAAAACCAGCTCTTGGACGTAAGATTCTTGAGAAAAGCTTAGAATAAAAAAGCAATAAAAATGATAATAGCAATAATAAACGAATAAAAGCAATAGATTATACTCCATTGAAGGAAGAGCACGAAAATAAAAAAATGAAAAAAAAAAACATGTTGGTAAGAAGGTTACGAGAAAAATTACAGGTTGTAGGAAAAAAAAAACCAGAATAGAAGAATGCTCTGCTTGTGAACCTTTGGATATGATTATGACATTTGATAGCGGTACCGTTCATTATTTAGTTCAGCCATTGAGTTTAAATATACTCAATACCCATGTTGAGAGTTGATAGTGTTGAAAGAGCACCAGTTTGAATATGGGCATGTTCGATTTTACCCTTCAATGTGGTCGATATTAACATACCGATCGATATTACCCGATTTTTTTCCTATTTTTTGTAGACTGTTTTACGGAAAAATTGTACATATTTCTGCAGAGCTAAGAGAACACCTTCATACTAAAAGAAGTAATCAAGCAATTTGTCTGTATTGATCATATTAATACAAAGGTTAGAGGGTGATATTTTGATTAGAACCTAACTAGTCGATATTCCGCCACTCTCCAATACTGATAAAGAGTTCACTGTTCAAGCCAAAGCTGCCATACGAAAAGTGATGTAATCAGCACCCAATGAAGAACCAGCTAGTTTTTGAAGAATATTAAACCTAGACTTCAACTTTATGCGTAGGTTTTCCGAATGATAATTGAAATTGAGGGAAGAATCTAGTTCCGAAATATTTGGCCTGAAATAATGTTTCAAAACTACATTACTCAGAGTTATTTGAATTTTTTTGAGTTTTTGTTGATTATTTAGGACATAGTCACCATTCAGTGAAATAAAAAGCTCACATGAGTTAGCGATATTGATTTAAATTGCGAAAAATATAGTTTAAATGAGATTTTTGTGATGAAAATTCATATTAAAATTATTTCAAGTTGAAGGAAATAAAATTAATTTTAGCCCGAAAGTGTGTTAATATTTTAAGGTTACGTAATTTTCAAGCATTAACAACAAAAAATCTAATTGAATCACCAGCAAACACTTCTTATTTGGTTAATAACGCAAATAAGATAAGTTAATTTCTGAGTTATGTTAATTTAATCACTCATTTTCGAGTAGGTATGACTAGGAATATTCAGGAATATCTCAAACTTCCTCCAGTGCAATAGTAAAAAAACTATCCAAAAACACATTGATCATCCGCCGCATTAATTTCCGCGCTAATTGGAATTTAAAATAGTGTAATCAATCAGCTGACGAGGTAATTAATTATACCAGGGAACTTCAATAATCATATTTCTATTAATATTTGCCTTATATTCTCGACTTCAAATGAGATGATATCGAATTGTCTAACTTCATTCATTGAATGTAATAGTAATAAAATTCAATCTTTATTATATGAAATACATCATGTTATGTTTTAGCATTTAGCCATCGTTCAATAACTCAGAACGACTTACTTCATTGATGAAAATAGTTCGCATTGATTGAGGCAATTGAATGTTGCCTTGAAATTATCAACTCGTGTATCTATCGACAGTTATTGCCTATAGGATTGTTGCAGCGCATACGATAGTCGATTACAATGTGATCTATCTTAGTTCAATTAAAATTGTCGCAACGTTATTGGCTGCCGCAGTTTTTCAATAATACACTTTGAAATATGAAGATTTTTGTATAGAAACTTTTGTTTCAATATTACAGATACATTTGAATTATCATATTCTCAAGGCTGGGAAGCGAAAGATCTTCATCAGGCTTCACATCAATACTTTTCTTAACATTCAATAAATATTCATTCAAATTTTTCCAGAAACTCGCTCCTGCTCAAGCTTGCTTTAAGGTCAGAAAAAATTTACCAGACAGTATTTAAGAGTTTGTGAAAACAAGTTCAGTTTCGCAATACATATACTGAACGTGTTAAAACTCCCGTATATAAATGGAATGTTACTGTCGTCAGTCATCGGTTTCGAAACTCACTTCGTAACTCGAATATTATGGTGAAGGCTTCTTGAGTTCAGGAAATCCTGTTCCATGTTTCTACTGAAAAATAAAACATGGTTCTCGAATCTTGCCAACTTCTCTCAGATATTCATTCTGAAATTTGCATCTTTTATCTCATTTATTCACCCAAAACTCTTCACTGATTGGACATTTGATTGATTCTTTCAGTTAATGAAGAGAATCATCCACTACGAATGATTTATTCAATCAGCTAATTAAACTAACATTCGAAAAATAGCTTGAATAGTTGTTGATTTTTTTGAATTTTATAAATATTACCAGCAATCGAAATATTTAGTTCTGAAGGGTTTTCCAATGAGAGGTGCTATTTTGAATAGCCCGCTACTTTGGTATATGTCAGCTGTCATTTTTTGACATTTCACAAGAAAGGAACTACGCCATTAATAAAATGGAGCGATACGCGCTTCAAGAACGCATTGAAATTATTGAAAATTTGGCAGAGACTCGAACATTTTTGGGTCGTCGTGAAGCACCTTGTCGGACCGCAATAAAGAAATTGTTCGAAAAATTCGAGCTGTTAGGACAAGTGTTGAAGAAAACCCAGGTATGTTTATTCCTCGTCGTTCTTTGGAATTAGGAATCCAACAAACGTCATTACATCATATTTTGCTTAAAGATTTTGGTCTTAAGGCTTATAAGGTTCAGTTGACACAAGAACTCAAGCCGGCCGATCATCAACAACGTCGTGTCTTTGCTGATTGGGTCGTTGAAATGCATGAAAATGATCCGGAATTCCATAGAAAAAACATCTTGAGTGATGAAGCCTATGTCCACCTCGGTGGCTTCGTCAACAAGCAAAATTATCGCATCTGCGGCTCGGAAAACCCGAGAGTTATTGTTGAAAAGCCTCTCTATCCTCAACGTGTGACTGTTTGGTGCGGTTCATGGTTTTTCGAAAATGAGACTGGAGCAACAGTTACAGAGAATGGATTGCGCTATCGAGAGATGAATAATGATGTTTTATAGCCGATCCCCCCCAATGTTGAACAGAGTTGGCAAATTTGCAGAGCAATAGTAAATAAATTTTCGAAACAGTTGGAAAAATTGTCAAAGCAGGTGGAAAAATTTTAAAAGAGTTGAAAAATTTCATTCGAGTTGATACCTACAGGTTGATCAGAGTTGGCAATTTCTCGAAGCAGTTGGTAGCTTTTCGAAGCTGTTGACAAAACTTCGAAGCAGTTGGAAAAATTATGGAAACAATTGAGCAAATGTCAATGGAGTTGGTCTAAGGGCGTGCCCAATGTTGATCAAAGTTGGAAATTCTCGAAACAGTTGGAAAAATTGTCAAAATAGTTGATAAAATTTGAAAACAGTTTGAAAATTTTCAATGGATTCGACCGGCCTAATGTTGATCAGAGTTGGCAATTGTGTAAAGCAGTTGGTAGTTTTTTGAAGCAGTTGGAAACATTTCAGGCCAGTTAGAAAAATTTCAAACAATCGGTAAAATGTTGAAGCAGTTGAACATATATCAATGTAGTTGGTCTAGGGCCATGCCAAATATTGATCAGAATTTGTAAATTCTCGAAGCCGTAGGTGAATTTTCGAAGCAGATGACAAAATTTCGAAGCAGTCGGAAAAAATTCTCGAAATAGTTGGCAAAATTTCAGAACAGTTTTAGAAATTTCAATGGAATTGAAATATATATTCCGAAAAAATGTCATAAATTGTTAATGAATTCGATTTCTTTGAAAAAGGTTTGAAAATATCAGGCAGTATTTTTTGCGCGCTTGTTTTTAGGGGAACAAGGGTGCATTTGTTTTACTCAAATGTCTGTAATTTTGACCGTTGATGGAATCCGATCAATGTCAAACTTACTATGAACTAGGTCAGCGACGAGCACGTTCGTCCTACATTTCGTCAGAATCGAAACATCAAAAGATTATGAAAAATATGAAAATTCTGGCTAGTATTGCTGGTCTAGAATTAAGCACACCTATCCTTCGGAAGGGAAGAGTTTGAAAGTTAAAATTTTGAGGATAGGTGTGGAACCTGAATATCTCATTCGAGTTTTTCAGCGGGCCAGATCGCCAATTCAGTAGTTTCAAAGTTATTGTCACTGTAATATTTTCCTCATCCCCATAACTGCTCATCCTGTCGATATGAAATTCAGAATTGAAAAGCTAATTCATGAGGTGCTCATGTATGCTAAAGGACCCCGGCACACTTACTTAAGAAAAGCGGGTCCAGTGAATTTTCCTCATTTTTACATATTTTATTTATTTGGACCTTGAGAACAATATATCAGATTTTCACGAAAGTCTTACATCCGGTTTGTTCTAAAATTGCAGCTACGGAAAAATGAATCTTTATGATGATAATTCTTCTAATTTTCAGAATTTCATCATGATGCTTTAGGTTCTGAATAACAAGCTATCACAGATATCCAAACACCGCCCAACACGTTAAGTTTCGTTATACAGGCTGTTCCATGAAGATGTATAAGTAACTGGATGTAACTTTGTTAGTGACTTTGGGACCATCCTGAGTTTTTCAAAATATGTTACTATGATGTATGTCCACTTCTGTATGAATTTTCATTAGTGTACGAAGAACACAACAAGATTATTCAGGTTTAAATTCGGATTTCATACAATTTTTCTTTAAAACTTATCTGTAGTTGAGATTACTGTCAGTTATTCGAATTTTCAAATTCTGTAGACTACTCTGTGACCTTTCTTTCAATTCTTTATACACTAGTGAAATTTTTCACAGAGGTCGTCATACTTTTATGGTATAATATTTTAAATAATATGCACCCCTAGAGTGCTCGAAGTCACATCAACCTGGAATGACAATACTTTTTTTTCTATATAAACAGATTTTGCGATAGCGAAATGAAGAGATTAGTGACACCGAATTATGTCCATTCTGAACATTCCTGAAACAAACACCTTTGTACCGACCGTCAATACCTATCATAATAATTTTACTGAATAAAAACATATATTCCTTGACAGTAATCTCAACTACAGATAAATTTTACAGAAAAATTGTATGAAATCCGAATTTAAACCTGAATAATTTGCAACTGTTCTTCGCACACTAATGAAACTTCATACAGAAGTGGACATACATCATGGTAATATATTTTGAAAAACTCAGAGTGGTCCCGAAGTCACTAATAAAGTTACATTCAGTTACTTATACAGCTCCATGGAACAGCCTGTATAGAGAAACTTAAAGTTATTCAGAACCTAAATCATCATGATGAAATTCTGAAAATTAGAAGAATTATCATCAAAATTCATTTTTCCGTAGCTGCAATTTTGGAACGCATTATAGAACAAACCGGATGTAAGACCTTCGTGAAAATCTGATATATTGTTCTCAAGGTCCATATAAATAAAATATGTAAAAATGAGGAAAATTCACTGGACCCGCTTTTCCTAAGTAAGTGTGCGGGGTCTTTTCATGAAACTGGAATAGTTTGACGATTTTTCAAAAAAATTGTTTGGAGAACACATGTCTAAACTTCTAAAAAAAGTAAGAAAGTTACTGTGATGTTAATACAAAATTAAAATAGTATAACTACATTAAATTATTATTTTAAATGATCTCAGAAAAAAATATTGAATCGCAAACCAAAATGTCACCCCCTTCCACCATCAGTCATCAATGCACAGTTGACAAATTTTCGAAACTTTGTCCCCACTAGAAATTTTGCTTCGGCCCGTCCCTGTTGCCCCGCACTGTATTTCAATAGAACATTTTGCATCAATTCGCTTCAAAACCCTGAAGCACCAATTCAATCAACTTCTCCAACCTCCTATCAATTTATCCAAATTAGTGTTTTCAAAACTCTCAAGATAACTTTAACCATCACATCAGTTGTCGAAGGTCGAACTAAACGTGTTTTATTAGAACATAATATACCTTTCAACACAGACAGGTCAAAAGAACGCCCCAAATCAGCATCACGAGGGGTCATAAAGCAATTCGGGTGCCCTGCCCCCCTGTCCTACTTCTAAACTACGGACTTATCTATGAGAACGTAAAGGAGCAAACCCAGGTCCCAGATTTCAGAAACTTCGACGTACGTCCTTGCGAAGCACCGGTATAGCAGTCGCTTTATAATCGCAATAATGGTCTAACTTGGAAATATTAACAACAGTAGAACAATATTTGTCCACCTAGACGCTTTGGAATAAGTGGTCGTGTCTTGGCACGTGTATCGATTGCGAATTTTCTGGAGATTTTCCGCGTTTTCCGAGTAGTTTTCCAGGAAAATATGGTGTTAAGTGGTGTGAATATTTCATATTTCTAAGTGATTTTGTGAGATTGTGTGAAAGTATTATGTGATAGTGTGTGTGAATTGGATATATGACAGCATACTGGTAATAATTTTCTTTCATTTTGAATTTGGGAAATGCATAGAAATTTCTTCCATGGAGAAAGTAGAACAATATTCGCTCAGGTGAACGGAAAATTGTAGAATAATATGCTATAATCTACCAGATATAACAAGAACATCAAGACAATATCAATGTAATTATACTCAGTGATGTGCATTGAGAAAATTGTTTAATAACTAGAGTGAAAATACGTATTTCGACTAATCTGATGAAAGTTGAGTACTTATGTTATGTAGAGATCTTAAAAAAAGCATCAGTGAAATCATAATGAATTTTGATACAATTCAGAAAAGGTTTCGTAAACGTAGGTTTGTGAACGTTTAGACACCAAAATATCATCAATCTTTTCCTGAACATCTTCAAAATATAAAGAAATATCAAGATGACCTAGGAAAAATGGTCACAACTTTTCATGCTCTGTAAGCTATTCTAAAATTTTTCCAAAACAAATTGAAAAAACCCTGACATGAGATAAGATAAGAAGCCAATTCAAATTTGAATATCTTGAGAACCATAGGTCTCTTTTTATTCAGTCATGAATAGATCTTTTCGGTTCAAAACATCCCTAAACATACTTACCTCAATGATATGCATTTTCTCAGGTGAAAGATTGAAATACATAAATATAAATAGAATTGTTGCATTCATAAATGAAAAGAATAGCTTTAAGGACATTCAAATTCGTATAATTATTTTCCTATTTCGAAGTCGTGCAAAAGCTTCTGACATTTTTTTCATTTGTCCTTATATTTCCCTATGTAAACTACAAAATTCAGCTATATACAGGCTCTTTTATGATGTTATATGCTCAGGACTTGAGGATGTGTGCACCTGAAAAAATAAAAAATTGTTTTTTTTCAACTCTCCATCTACAATGCATAATTTTCGATACACAGGGTTGAAAACCAAAAAAACATCGCATTCGGCTAACAGTTCCGAAAACTATTATCGTAGCTCTCGTAAGTATTTTTCAACCATAATAAAGGTTTTGTACATAATTTTTTCTCAAGTCTTAATTGCTTTAAGTTTCGAAGGTAGGGGGTAGTTTTCTCCCCAACTTCTACGGTAATGGGAAAAAAACGAGTTTTGAAACACACATTTGAAGCTTTAATGTTTTCTTCTCAAAAAGGTACTGTTATACGCTCCCAAGTCGCCTGCTTACAAGTAAAATCAACTTCTTACTTGAAATTATGGAGGAAAAAATTCCTTGAAAAACATTGTTTATTATGATAACAAAATAGTCACGAAAGCTGTTTTCTGTACGATAAAAGGTTCTCTCAAAGGTTTCGGAGATTTCGCAAAAAACTATTGTTTTTTCAATTTCAAAAATGGTTCATTTTATAGGGTAAGTTCATTGAAACTTTTTCTCAAACTCATCATCAAATTTTTCGAAAAATTGTTTTTCAATTCTTTAGTGAGCTGTAATTTCAAAGTATCATTGAAGCACGCAATCAAAAATAAAAATTTCGTTAAATAATTGGATCAAGTTTTATTCTTACAACTGCAGTGCATTTGAGAATAATTTGAAAATGTCAGTGAATCTTCAAAGTCACAATTGATTCTCAAATTAGAGCAAACCTAATTTCGGCGAGATATAAATATATTTTTTCCCAGTCCAAATTGTATAGTCAATCTTCTGACGATAACACCAAGTTCAATGTTAAATATATACAAGATTCATCATATCTTCACGCAAAATTAGTTGCACAATAAAACAATCTGTTAATGACTCCAAGGAGTGAGTGATTTTTGAAGAATTTGTGAATCACTGCGTAAATAGTTCACTTATCTAATTTCTCGATAAAATTTGTAGGGTAATGTTTGTTCTTGGTTTTATCTTAACAACTTTCACTTGGTGAGTTGTACCTTCAGGTTTACAATTTTTCTGCTTATTTAAATCGATAATATTACATAAGTTAAAAATGAAACGTAGATCAAGTCAAGATGAATTTATCGATAAGAAAAACAATTTAAGAAAAGCCCTGTGCAGATGCTTTTGAGCGCTCGTTCATTGGTGGAGCAATAAGGCTATTACCTCAAAATTTTGTATAGGACTTGAGATTCACGCTAAGTATATGAATGCAAAATCTCAGCACAATCGGAAATATATTCTGGAAATTCTTGAAAAAATTAAATACACTGCGCAAAAAAATTAACGCGCATTCTGAAAATCTCAATTTTAATGAAAGTTAAGTCTGTATTGAACTATGCGCGCACGATGGGGTCTGGCATTATCGTCCATAAAAATGAAATTTTTACCAACGTATAGGGCAAATGGCACTACATGCTCTTCAAGAATGTTCCTTGTATACCTATCAGCATTCATAGCTTCATTATGAACGACCACTAGGTCTGTGCGAGCAGTCAAAGATATTCCACCCCATACCATAATCGATCCTCCCCCGAAACCAGTAGTATTCAGGAAATTGCACTGAGCATATCTTTCATGTGGACATCTGTATACGAGGGAACGTCGATCACAATGGTAGAGGCAGAATCTAGACTCATCTGTGAAGAGAACTCTTTCCCAATCAACCTTTTCCCAATGGATATGCTCTCTATAGCAAAATCCAAACGCACCCTTCGATGAGCTGGGGTAAGAGCTGGGCCTCCTGCCGCGACACGAGGCCTTAAATCATATTCTCTGGGGCGATTTCTTATTGTCTGAGTGCTAATTTGCACCCCATCTCAAGTCTCTAGGACAATCCTTTCGAATTTAATCTTGCTTACGGCCGCCCGGACAGCCCAACAGACAGAATTGAATTTGACCACGCATTCGTCATCAAATTCGAAAATTACAGACATTTGTGCAAAAAATATAGCGCCAGTTTAAGTTGAACGAGCGCTCAAAAAGGATTATTCTGACATTTTCACAAATTTTTATATTTTGAAATATACGTTATTAGATAAGTGTGACAAATTTCAATATTATTCACTAAAGAAATTGGTATGTTTAATATCTTTTCGATGTGTTATTCTCTTACGAATTGTGCGTCAAATAATATGAATATGAAATTAAAGTTAAAAAAATTTAATAATAACAACATATCTACTTAAACTGGATGAATTTCTATGCATTTCCTTCGATTACTTATATCACTATCTGAAGTAAAACTTACCTAAGGAACCTCATTTTGGTTAATCAAAACCTTGACTGGGCGAGGACCCAAGAAAGAAAGTAATTTTCCTCCCGATATAACTTTTTAATTGCCAATCAACATCCACTTGCGCTCTGCCCGATAGAAACCATCGTCAAAGGGATAACGAAGAAATTCAATTATTACTCTGCCTTCTGAAGCTATCGACTCTTTTTTTACCGGTGGGAAACATGATTGGGTTTTTTAGATCACCGACTTGAAGCAAAAAAAATTACCTAATCTGTAGGCGAAGAACAAGAAAAGTCGTTACTGTTGATGGGAGAATTAACTTTGGTATACCTTTTATGAGTTTGCTCTCGAAAATACTTCGAAAGGAGGTTGAATATAGTTAGCAAGTAATTATTTACACCTACAAGGTTAATTAGATGTATTTGTTTACAATTATCTACACCTCAAATTATTATATTCATCATGAAGAAACTACAAATTTTTGAGTTTCGTTTGATTCAGTAACATTTTGAAGCTTAGGCCTACAATAATTAGTATGTATGGAATGAAGGAAAATGGGATCAATTTTTGATATAATCGCGACTTTCGAGAATTAATTGTACGATTGCATATACCTCTCGCTATTCATGCGACAAACTACCGGAGGTGATTCCTCAGATCATTTCATGAAAAAAACTTCCAATAAATGTGGGTCCTGAAATGCATTGTTTCCAAGATATAGGGTGTTGAAGTTTCATTTGAAAACTGACTCAAAAAATTGGTATTCCACTGAGATACTTCAAAGTAAAAATTATTTTTGAATTAATTCATTTTGTGACAAAAAATCTCTTCTGTCTTTTTTCATGCGTGTTGCCGTTTTTATGTGAGAAAATAATAGTTGTTTAATCAACTAGGTTATTAAAGACAGCGACCAATGGTCAAGATATTTTTGAGCGTGAGCGGAGCTCACGCTTTAATAGTTCGAGACCATTAGTCGCTCTATCAATAACCGAGTTGATTACAAGATTTTTCCGCAGCTCTCAAAATGAATTGTGTATAAATACTTGATTGAAATACATTCATATTTTGCACAAGACATACATTTGACAAAAATAAATTTTTATGTTTCTATGCTCCAGTAGAGTTTTGACATTTCTGGTAGTGCTTCTGATGCTTTGTGTACGGTTGCCATGAGGATTGCACATTAAAATAGCAAAAAATTGTGCATTAAAATGGGTCATTAATGTTCAATTTCGTACACATTAAAATCATCTTATTTCGAGGTCGGCGGAAAAATATTTCAACGCGTATTTGTCAGGGCACATTTTTAATAGCGACGCTACTTTAAGAAGATTTACATTTTCACATGAAAACGGTGCCCCACGCGAGAAAATAGCGAAAAAGATTTTTCATCACTTGAAAGAAGAATTTGAAAATAATTATTACTTTGAAATATATCATTGGCGTACTAGCTTTTACAGTCAGTTTGCAAGTAAAATTTTAACACCCTGTGTCTCGGAAAAAATGCATTTATGAGAAGTTGTTTTCATGAAAAGATCTAAATTTGGGAACATCCTGTATGTATTCCACTATTGACTATACATTGTGCATTAATTTAATGAAGAATTGTATACATTCTGATGTTCCAAAGGGTCTCGGGGCTAAGTCAAAAAGTATGTATTATCATAGCTAGGAGCTAGGCCAGCGAATCCTTTAAAATACTTGAAAGTGAAAAAATATTAAAGTTGCATGAAACCCATCGGAAAAAGCAAATAGATAATACAACGAAAATGAAAGAAAAAATCTGAGGCCGATAAGTGGTAGTGGTTGAGTTTTGAAGGATGAAAACCGGTTTATTTCGATTTCTGCCAAAACTACGGGAACAAAGTTGAATGATATTCACCTTTTTTCAACAAAACCTCAACATAATGTTAAAAATTCAAAAAACCTAGTTTTAGATACTTACTTTTTCCTTTTACAAATGAATATTACTTACCAATTTAGTTGAAAACTCACTTTTTCATGTTCCAAACATACTGTCATTTTCCTGATTCAAAATAATCATTTTTTCACCATATTCTGAGTCAAAATTAAGAATGTACCTTAACTTTCGAAATCTCCTATCCAGTTTAGCAGCAGTAACAAGTTCTTTGCATTTTATGTGAATATTCAACATAAAATTAATGTACATTTTTATACTAAGAGATTTCAAATACGACCTTCTCACAGACTTTCCGAAAACGCTGATATTTTGACGTGAGAATTTTGGATCGAAAATCTGGCTGTTCTTTAGATTTCAAATCAATATTAAGTGAAAATTATTTTAAATCGAAAAAATTTCATTAAGTTTTGGGCATAAAAAAATTCGGATAAAAAATACAACTCGAGGATGATTTCATTTTATTTGACGGAAATAACATATTTTATATTCGAAATTTTTTCATTCCACCCATTTTTGGTTGGTATTTAAAATATACAAGGCCGTAGCGAGAGAGGGGTCCTGACCCCCCCAAAATTTTTCAGTATAGTATAGAAAATTTGCCTTTGAAAATTGTCATTTTTCATTCGGTGGATTTCCCCAAAATTTTTTTCTGGCTACGGCATTGGAGATATGTTGCAAAATAACGATTCGAAACCCAAGTCATCAAGTCGTGAAGGCGGTCTCAATTAAAGATAAAAAAAATTCAGGAGTTAAGCAAGGTTGATCATTCTGAATTTCAAAACTTTTCTAATTATTCGTTCATTCACTGGTCATTCGTTCTCTATGCAAGAAAGGAGGAAAATATATTTTCGATTAAATATTAAATCATGTCAAAAAATTTGTACAACTCCGATAAGATTCTATTGAAAAGGAAGACCTACCATCGTAGTTGATTTTCAAAATATGTATGCAAAAAAACTAAAGTGAAATCAGCGATTCGTGAAGGCTTTCTTTGCTGTATTGAAAATTTAAAAAAATTATGGGTTAGGCGAGGTTGACCTCACTGATTTTCAAATCTTTTCTAATTATTCGTTCATTCACTGGTCATTCATTCGCTTATGCATTACATCAAGACAAGGTAATAATTTTCACCCAAACTATCGAATTACGAAATTGTCATGGTATTCGAATGGGAGACCCGATACCATTTTACGATTTCCAGTACACATGATAGCCCCATATTGAATGTCATAAATTGATGCAAAATGTTTTATGTTGTTCCATTGAGGAACCTTGTTGACCCCCACGTCGTAAAAAGGAACAATCGCCTGACGAAAACAATGTTGTTGATCTGACGTCAACATTTTTTTGGTATTTATACGTGGTGCGATCATCAGTGAAATGCGTTCAAACGTTAACTACTTACACTGACAGGCAAAATAATCGATCTGCTCAAAAATCGACGAAGTTTGTTAATTCATAAATATGTTATTTCACGTCCGATTCAAAAAAATTTGTTTTTCCATTGTAGGTGTGTTCATCCTTAATCAATCACCAGTTTTGAATTTCAAGAAGACGCCATTTTATACAGGGTGAAACAAAATCTGATTTTTAACCCCTTCACTTAACTTTAGAACCACCTCTGGTGTGTTCCAGTTGGTCCACCGTGTGACTTCTTATTTCATCATCAAGACACATCTTCTCTTGACAATTTAATTCTTTATTCATAACAATAACTCAATTTTTCTTAAAGATATAAATAATACTGGATTTTGCAGTAAAAAATTAAATTTCACTCAGCCTACAACAGTGGTTCAACAAATTCAACCTAAAATTCTGACTGAAACAAAGTCAAAAACATAACGTTTCTTCTGGCCAGAAGCAGATGACATGTCTGCATTAAGGTTTTGAATCAATTAGAGCATCACTGAGCTGCTGCAAATTTTCAGGAGTCGGTACGCGAGATCGAATTTTCCTCCCAAGTGCATCCAAACATGCCTAGTTGGGTTCAAATCGAGTCTTAGAGCAGGACATTTGAATGCTTGGATATCAACCTTTGCTAAATACTCCTTGGCTATCCTAGCCATGTGCAGTTGATGCGGTCGGGCATTATAAAGCATTAGAATGAAATCGTCTCCAATAAACGGTGCATACCGAACAACATGTCGCGCTCAAACTTCTTTTGTTTTATGTTTTCTCTCAGTTTTCAGTTTATTTTCATAACGTTTGGATTTAACGCTGAATCTGTGAAAGTACTTTCATAGCCATAGCGAAATTGTGGAGTTTAATGTAGTCCGGTCTATTTAGACATTCGAAGTTACATAAAGTCCCAACAAGCTGAATTTCTGTGAAGTTGTTCAAAACATAATTATAAACAATATCTAAAAGTTCCCCATCATTTCCATGTAAGGAAAAAAAATTTAATTCAAGGTCAAAGGTCAAAAAATGAGTTTTTTTCGCGATTTTCAGCAAAACGGTAAGTTTTATCATAAAAGTACTTCAGACAAAAATTGTAGATCATAAAATTATCTATAAAAAATGTATCAATACTTTTTTTCTTACGAGCCACCGTTTCTGAGATATAACGATTCAAAAAGTTATAAAAGTCGTTATCGTCATAATATGCACACGTTTCCACGCCACCTATGAGGTAGTGTACTTAGCGCGTAGTTATAACTTTTTGTTTGAATCGTTATATCTCAGAAACGGTGGCTCGTAAAAAAAAAAAGTATCGATAAATTTTTATAGATAATTTTATGATCTACAATTTTTGTCTGAGGTACTTTTATGATAAAACTTACCGTTTTGCTGAAAATCGCGAAAAACTCATTTTTTTGACCTTTGACCTTGAATTAAATTTTTCCTTACAGGGGAATGATATGGAACTTTTAGACATTGTTTATAATTATGTTGTGAACAATTTCACAGAAATTCAGCTTGTTGGGACTTTATGTAACTTCACTCTCATTTTTTGTTCTAAATAGATCAGACTAATGTTGCTCTGATAACCCTATATATCCAACAAAAATTGAGCTATTGTTATGAATGAAGGATTAAATTGTCAAGAGAAGATGTGTCTTGATGATGAAATAAGAAATAACTGGTGCACACCAGGGGTGGTTCTAAAATTAGGGTTAGAAAAACATATTTTGTTTCACCCTGTATAAAATGACGTACGCCAGCTTTTCTCGAAATTCAAAACCAGTTATTGATTAAGGAAGGCCATACCTACAATTGAAAGAATTCAATCGAATAAGACCTTAACTGATATATTTATGACAAACTTCATCAATTTTTTGAGTGGATCGATTATTTTGCAGGTGGTCAAATTTGATGAGACTACAAGGAAAACTGAACAATGATTTTTAGAGAATTAGGGAAAAACATGAAATTTTTAGTGAAATCAAGAAATGTTAAATTCAAGAATATAACCGTCAAAATTTCGACCATGTGTTATATGACATTTTTTGTTGCAAATCACTTGTATAATCACGTCTCGAACTTTGTCCACTTTAAAAGTAGACTGTATATGCATAATTATGCATCTTTCGATTGCAAGTATTTCTGCCTGAGAAACGCTCCAATAGGAGCCTAATGATAGTGTGCATTTGGTTTTTGGACCGAATACTTCAGTCGTGGTTTTAGAACCATTTGACGGTATGTCCGTTGAAGTTTTGGATATTTCATTCCTTTTCCCATTCTTCCTTCTTCTATAACAGAGCCTACAAGGAATTTAAATGATTCACCCTACTCGCACAAGCTTTAAAGCTTCTGTGGGCTTCAAGAAAACCTAAGAATAATCGGTATAATCATAATCAGCCCACACTTTTCCTGAAGAATTGAACCTTAAAGAGTATTAAAATCCCTCGTATATTTAGAATCCACCATCCTCGATAGAAATCCTTGTTCCCTAGCCATACCTAAACAATGATAAATACCTATAAATAAGAGGAAGAATCAGCGGGATCTATGAATAAATCATGTGTATCTGAATCGACGTAACCGCTCTATGCTTCGCTCGTAAATCAAGGCGTTCGATTTCACGCTCGCCTCATCATGCCCATCACGTCCTGCGAATGGTAACTCGTAGGCGTATGAGAAAAGAGCTACCGTTAGCTAATTTACCTCAACGTTGATAGATACGTCGTAACATCCGATTGGATTTTGCATCTAGACGTTTTTTTTTTGCGACATGCCAGCACCTGGTTGAGGGGTGCGTGCTCTATGGTGCGGATGTCATTGAACTGAAACCGTGGCTGCCATTTGCCAGATGTGACAGGCAGGTTTGTTCAGATTGAATAATTCTGCGTGTTCAGGTTTCTCAAAGCAAACAGATATCATCAGTGATCTAGCATCTATGAATAAAGATCTTAATTCAAAGGATATAATATATAGAAGTGCTATGACAAATCACTCCCGGCTCAAAAACTCTGTGATTACATGCCCGAAAATAATAAACATGTTATTGAAATTATTATTACGCATTTAAAACGGATTCCTAATCAATAACCATTAGAAAAATCTCTATTCGTTCATTCTCTGACTAAATATAACATTTCCTATTGAAAAAAACTGCTTTCGTCTTCAGCGAACGATGTACGCTGCAAAATTCATGGATCACATAGCCAAAAGTCTCAGCTGCCTACGTTTCCGAAAACATAAATATCTATAATCTGGATATGATATGAATATTTCAACTTCAATATACACTGCCCAAAAAACTTAACGCACATTCTGAAAAATCTCAATTTTAATGAAAGTCAACTCTACATTGACTTTATTACATATTTTTTTAGTTCTCTCGGAAAGGTTTTGAATGAAACAAGACACATTAAATGGAAGAAAATTCAGGATTTCACCGAATCTTATGCGAAAGAAGAGAAATAATGAAATAAACAATTTTCAAAATACTGGAATACTGATAAGTGATCAGGGCCGTAGCTAAAGATTAATTTAAGGTAGGGCAATAGATGTAACGGATAGGACAGAAGTGAAAAAATTTCCCAATACTAAGGAGCTTAGATTGCACTACAGCTCCCATAAATACCTATTTCAAATGCCATCTATGTGCAAAATGAAGAATTGATACATGAGCTGCTTCTGAAAATGAGGCGTGTTGTCTATACACAATCAAAACGGTGTACTCTATTGAAGTAGTTCGCAATCTCTAACGTGAATTAACGGAATTGCTTTTCGAGGTATAATTTCATTCGTCACGTCACATTATGAAAAAACATTTTCCTTAGAATATTATTATTTGAATTATTACTATTTTTGAAGGTAGGGCATTGGAAATTAAAGGTAGGGCATTGCCCCATTTTGCCCCCTCCCCCCCTAGCTACGGCCCCGTAAGTGATTTAATACTTGGTATTTCCACCCCTTGCGTTAATTAGAGCTCGGCAACGACGGTTTATACTCTAAATGAATAATCTTAAAATGTTCTGATCTAATCCTTCCCAGATATCTCTTAGTTGAATTCCTAATTCAATAAGGGTAGCTGGATGATTTTCTGAACTTCTCAGCCTTCTATTGAGGTTGTCCCAAACCTGCTCAATCGGATTGAGATCTGGACTTCTTGCTGGCCATTCCATCCGAGAGACTTCAACCTCTTCAAGCTACTCCTGAACGATGCTCGCACGATGGGGTCTGGCATTATCTTCCATAAAATGGAATTTTCACCAATGTATGGGGCAAATGGCACCACATGCTCTTCAAGAATGTTCCTTATCTACCTATCAGCATTCATAGCTCCATTATAAATGACCACTAGGTCTGTGCGAGCAGTCAAAGATATACCACCCCATACCATAATCGATCCTCCCCCGAAACCAGTAGTATTAAGGAAATTGCACTTAGCATATCTTTCATGTGGACGTCTGTATACAAGGGAACAATGGTAGAGGCAGAATCTAGACTCATCTGTGAAGACAACTCTTTTCCAATCAGCCTCTTCCCAATGGATATGCTCGTTGTTTCATGCAGGCTGAGACGAAATGGAAAAAATGATAAAAAACTAAATTTATCGATTTTTTTCACTCCTTATAGTTATGCTACAACTGAATCCAAATTGAATAATCGGTATTACCACCTTTTCTTTCTATCAACTGCCAACTACGTCTTGGCATCCCACGAATCAAGTCTTCATTAAAATTTTCTGGCATATCGTTCCATTCTTCCTGAAGGGCTAAACTCAAAAGTTGAGGGTGGGTTTTGGCAATGGACTTTGCTCTTCCTAGGTAGTTCTTCACGTGCTCAACCGGATTCATGTCTGTTCATTCTCTCGATATTGTTCTTTCGAATAATGGTTTGAACCCTTCGTGTTCACTGTGATGAGACGTTATCATCCTGATAAAAGAAATTATACTCAAATTAGTTGCGCAGAGGAACAGTGAACGGTTCAATGATGTTTCGTACGTAGATGGCACCAGTCATTATTCGTTCAACATTAATAAGAAGGGTACGGCAACCGAACATTATACCCCCAGAACTTCATTTATCCGCACAACTTCAATGGAAAAAATGAGTCGCTCAAACCTTGCGCTATTTGGTGGTTAAAAAAAACTTCTTCATATTTGGTACAACTCTCGTTATTCGATGAAAACTGATAACTTCGAAGACACCTGCATTCTCCTGAAAAATAAACATTTTCTGCTGGTTTATTGTTTCCAATTCAACACAATAATTGTCATGTTACATTCAACAAGGAGTTGCTGGAGAAGGAGAAAGCCGAGAAGGAAAAACTCTGGCGGAATCTCCCAGGGATGGATCATTCCTTCGGCGCTTTGAAACAGCAAGATCCAAAAAATATCTGGATCTTGGTAAGAAACAATTACATCTCCTGGCTTTCTTACAGGACACTGACGCTTCAGGAATCACCTGTTGAGGATGAGATTATCGGAAACTGACGTGTGTAGGTTCTGTGGGGAAGAGGAAGAAACCCCCATTCACCTTGTCACGGAATGCTTTAGCACTGCAAGCCTAAGGTGAAAATGGCTTGGGCGAGAAACTTGTAAGATTGAGGAACTAGCCTCGTTGATGCCTTTACAGATATTGGATTTCATCAGATCTCTGAAACTGGGAGGCGAGCTGTAAAAAGTGTAGTCAGAACAGCTTGAAAGGGGGCATAATAGACCTTGGGGTCGCAGTGAACTGTAACCCATTTTTAAACCATAACTATAACTTCCTACACTCAACAAGAGGAGTGTTTATAGTGGAGAGGGCAAGACTTCTGACAATGTGTGTATGTGGATCAGAACAGATGATAATGAAATTTGACATCATTTGATATCTACCTTTGAAAATATTCAAGAAATAAATCATTACTAGAGAGATTATCCCAAATATTGAAACCTCAAATTTGGGCAACTCTGTTATCATACGAACGAACGTCTAAAAATCAATCGCAGAATACCTACACCTCGTATCTAACACCCATATCAAATCAAGGGTCACGCTTATACTGATATCATTTCCAAACACCCATAGACCCATATGCGCATCGAATTCATTTCACCGAAATCTATGTTTATATTTGGGGCAGACACAGCAAACAAGTCTCCGATATGCTAATATCCACGTCCTTCTGCAACACCTGGGGCCCGCACTCCGGCATTATGTCATGGTTTCGTATAATTCGACCACGGAGATGACGCAAACCAGTTGTTCTCGTAGAGAATCGAAAGTCGAATTTATTGTTTTCGAATGCGTTCGCCTAATGGTTTATGAAAATGATCGGGTGGGTCGTGACGGACAAACCCATGGTTCGTTATTCAAATGACTTTATGGTGATATTTTGATTATACGGGGGGTATTTATACTCGTATTTGGTGACATATAGAACTGGGTCAGTAGTTTTGGAAAAGAAGAGTAATTGTAGTAGATGAAACAGCAGATAATGATAAAATAAAAGGAATAGTGATTTATCTAACAAGTCCGGAAAATAGGTATTGATTGAAATAGATTCTGGGAGGATTCTGCATTTCTTAAAAACTTTATAGGTTTTCACTCGCAGTCTCTGAAACAGAATTAATTAAAAAATTTTCAATTAAGATGAAGTGCTCCTGCGAGAATCTTCGCACTTATTTGTCAGGAGCAAATTGGTCTTGAAAAAATAGTTGGCTAACAGTAAAACTGAAACAGAAATTGAATGAAAAGGGTAATGTAACGTTTCGGTATCTATATCAGTCACCTCCTTCAGACAAACTTCAGAATCTTCAGAATTGTGTGTTTTTTTTATTTGCAAACTGATAAATAAAATAAATCAATCCAATTACGATCTATTCCAACAGAACAATTGGCCAAATTATCTACTTCATCTAACAAAATACATGTGGATTCCTTAATTTTCCTTTTATAATTATCAGGTTCCGTCATTAGGATCTTTGTGTTGTTCCAGTTCATCATATGATCTCCGCTATTTGAACATACATGATCAGCGATTTGTGATCTTGTAATGTCTCTATTTTTGATGTTGTTCTTGTATTCCCATTTTCTTATCTCTAAAGGTCTTGATGTCTCTCCTGTATGAATACGATATTTAGGGGATGAGTACAAAAAACGGTTTATTTCGATCTTCAAAATTTTCAAAACTACAGGTCCTATAGAAAAGAGTTTAATGGCATACAACTCTTGTATTCAAATGTTTTCCACATTACTTCAAAATTCATGTGAAAATGTGAATAATCAAATCGTTTTCGAAATAGATTTACCAGTGAATAAATCTCAGTTTGAGAATTCCGAAAGTAAAAATTTCAGGAACAATGGAATTTTTTTATATCCAAAAATAACTGCTGAAATAATATTAGTACAGACGTGAGAAAATGTTATAAAAGAATCAATCAAGCTGCAGGATTTCAAGGTATTTACGTTAACGCTTCTCGTATACATCAGATTTAATAGCTGAGAGCACAGAGCAAATACTAACAAACAAAGTTGAATTACCTTGAACCTCAGATTTCACATCTTCATTATTTTATGCATCTTAAAAGTCAGGGCTTCTTCCATGTTTGCGCATTTGTTCTTAGGGATCAGTCTGCTATCATTTGGCCCAAAAGTCTGTTTTTTTAGAATTTTGGACCGGTAGAGGTCTCCACTCTCCAACGACTCGGTTGGACTCAAAAATAAAAATTTTGTTTGGCCTTCCGTGAACATGATACCTCTTCGAAGTTAGGGTTCTGAAATTTGTAGAGTTGGTTCGGGTTACACATGCCGCTGTAAAGAGCGCCGACGGGCAAGTCCAGTATTTTGGTGTTAATGACATTTCAATTTTTTTATTATTTTTCCGAGTTTTGCGAAACCATGAATTTATTCGAAATTTTATATTTAAAAAAATGATTACACACAAAATTCTTAGAAAATTTAAAAGGAACGTGTTAAAAAGGAATATTTAAAAAAATATTTTTTTCTGTGACGGGAAAAAAATGTGACATTTTATATCCATTGACAGGTCACAAAATATGACTTTTTACGAAATTACTTTTTTTCCCTGTCAAAAAAATGATTCTCTATGTAGCCGAGAAAAAAGAACTCACTTTTTTCCTGGGGAAAAAAGTAATTTTGTAAAGAGTTATATTTCTTTCACTATTAAATGGTCGTTTTTTCTGTCACAGAAAAAATAGTGTATTATACACGGGAAAATATTAGATTTTAGCTCTCGGCTTTTTGTCTCCCTCCGCTTCGCGCCGGGAAACAATATAACCTCGAGCTAAAATCTATTACTTTTTTCCCTTGTATGATAAATAACTATTGTTTGTGCGTTATAAACCGACAAAAATTTTTTTCTAGAAAACTTCTTAGGTTTTCACTATTAGTTTAATTACGATAAAATCCTCCTGCGTAAATCTTTGCACTAATTTGTCAATTGGAATAGATCGTATTTGAATTGATTTATTGAAGAAAGAAATGACATCAGGAAATTTCAAAATCAAATGAATCAACATATCTATGTGTTGATAACTTTCAATAAGGCTCTGAAAAGCGGAGTATACCAGACAGCCATGCTGGGTCCAACCACAGACTCGAAAATAACAGAACAATTCGAATGAAATGAAATCTGTAATCGAATAAATGCTTATGCTTACCTGTCTAGTCTCTAACTTTATTGTTTTGAATAAAAAATCAATACACTCTATTAACTATTTCTCAAAAAAAGCACGCAACTAACAATAGAGCACAATAACTGAGAAATTGACATTACCATCTGTAATTTTCGAGTCTATGGTTGGACCCAGTCAGCCTGTCTGGCATACCTATCTTTCTAGTGCTCTACTTTCAATATCAATTAGACTACAAACGAAAAATACACTATTTCAAATATTTTACAAGTTTGTCTGAATAAGGAGTCTGATATAGGCACCGAAACGATACATTATCCTTTTCATTTATTTCCTTTTTTAGTTTTACTGTTAGGCAACAATTTTTTCAAAACCAATTTGCTCCTGCCAAATCAGTGCAAAGATTTACTCAGGAGCAATTTATCTCAATTGAAATTTTTTTAATTATTTCTGTTTCAGAGACAAGGAGTGAAAACCTATTCAGTTTTTTAGAAATGCAGAATCCTCCCAGATTATTTTTCAATCGATATCTCACAAAATTTGGTTCGCTATAACTCTCGACCGGAACGAGTTACCGACTAGAAATTTACATGCTAGATTTGGGACAACAACATATTTGTATATAAAAAGAATCATTCAAATTTGACGGTGGCCGTTAAAACGATAACTTCCAGAAGGAAAGACTTCAAAATTTGATATTTTCAGCGTCGTTGTAAGATTCGAAAAAAGATGAATTCATGAATGAAAAGAATGTACCAATAGCCGTCAGGATATTCAAATTGGATTTATCGTTTTACGAACAATCGGGCAGATGCTTCTTACTTCACGTCAGTGCTTTTTTGAATTGTTTTCAATAATAAAATGTGTATCTAAGCAAATTCCAACAGTTCTGTCTCGTCTCGATTGAAATAAATCACTCTCTATGATATCGCAGATTGAACTCTGCTTGGCTGTCACATATCTCGATCGGAATTCTCATCATCAGTCTTCAAAAAAGGCTGAGCTTCGAATTCCTCTATTGCACCATACACACCATTTTCCCAGAACCATTATCTACCGAGTCAAACAGAGTGGTTGTGTACTTTGAATATAGTACCAGTTATACATGTCCGTTTTTCCAATGCCGTCACCGAAAGAAATGTAGCTCACTGTATCACCTCGATCACTACGTTTATGAGACCGCATTAGAGAGTTCTGTACATTCCCACGGTCTAGGCTAATTTTCTTTGGACTATCGAACAACTCAGTTAATAATAATTGGATCATAAAGGGTGTTATTTTGATATTCAACGACAAATTCCATTTTTCAATATAAATGATCGGATGTTTATTTCATTATAAAGAAGAAGCTATGCTGTTAATAGTGGACAATAACATCATGCAAATGACCACCACGACCACGCATACAGGACCATATTCTTTTAATGAAATTTTCGATAACCAAATCGCAAAGTGGCTGCCCTATGTCCTCGATAGCTTCACGAATTCCATCTTTGAGGTCTTGAATCGACGTTGGGCTATTGACGTAGACCTTCTCTTTCACGTGGATCCAAAGGAAGAAGTCGCAAGGTATTAAATCACAAGATCTTGGTGGCCAATTGCGTTCACCTCTTCGAGAGATAACACGGTCCGGAAACTTTTCCAGCAGAAGATCAATGGTTTCGTTGCTTGTGTGGCACGTAGCGTAGCAGTGAACTTTATAATCCTTAAGACCCAAATCTTAATGCAGAATCGAGAGCAAAATACGGCGTAATGACGTTGGTGGAATGCCTAATTCCAAAGAACGACGAGGGGACAAACCTGGGTTTTTTTCAACCTTTTCGCCTACATCAACAATATTCTCGGCTGTGCTTGAGCAAACTTCCACCGTTATTTTAGTGAATTTTAATCATTTCAACGCGTTCTTGAAGCGTGTATCGTTCCATTTTTGTTAATGGCGTAGTTTCTACTTGTCAAATGTCAAAAATTACAGCTTCAAACGTAACATCTACCGTAATAACGTGCTATTCAAAATAACACATCTTATGGAAAACCCTATATTACACAATGGCCAAATTCAAAATTCCATTGAAGTGGCGCCTAAGCCCTTCGATTTAATGGTCTATTATGCTCCTCCTATCTTGAGAGAAGTCTACAGTACTCATCCTATCCCTCTCCTCTCAGTACCAGAGAAGCAATGAACCTCAGAAGAAATTGTAATGCTTTCAAGGATCGGATGTATTCATCCCTGATGCTGTTTTTACCCTGGCATTCAATTCCATTGGTAACAAGATGTTTCTTCCTATTTTTCACAGACTCCCAGTCTCATCGGATGTTTTCAGAGACATGAATCATCCCTCAGAAACCACGTGAAAAGATCCAGTTCAATATCGTTGGGTTCCAAGAGAGTTCAGGGTCGTATCAAATGTTCCAGGAAATCGAAAAGCTTAAGCAGAGTGCATTCCTCTCTGCCTTCTTCCTGAATGTCCAGGAATCCAAATGAAGGAGGCTCTGTTTCGCTTTGGTAGCTCATTTAGATGGTTGAGGCATTTCCACATCATCTTCGAAGTTATGATGTTGGAATAAACGCCTTAATTGTGCTTGACTGTACGAGGATATGGCTATATTACGCTTCCGGAAGTTGTATTCTTTTTAGATCAATCTCTATCGTGTCAATTTCCATTTCTTTTGGAAATGCACTCATATAGACACCCATTGGTTCCGAGTATCTGGTTCAGGTCCCGAATACGCTCCTCTTCCAGAGTTTGTTTTGGAACCGTCAATGTACCATTTCATTAGGTTTCCTTTGAAGGAGTCATGGTTAGTGTATTTTTCTAGTACCACTTACACTATCCATGAATGAAATAATCGTTATTTACGTAACAAGTCCGGAAAAAAGGTTATATCTTCGGACGAGTAGGTACACAAGATTGGGAATTGAGGCATGCAAACTCGACATCTAATTTCATATTAACTGTCAGCCGTTATTCCGATGGTATAGTGAAGGTGAACTCCTTTTATCAAAATTACACTTAAATAATTCCTGGCCTAGTCAGGGAAGTACGTACTTTCCGGTCTAGGCTACTTTCCGAAGAAAAAAGTCTAGGAATAACCTAGTTTCCGGACGGTTGCTGAAAATTTCCTTTCGTCAATAATTTTCAGGGTAGTTTCATTAAGTTGAAAGGTTTTGATATTCTAATACTCAATTAGTTTCATTTATGAAGTTTCAAATTCAAATCTTCAACCTGCCTCAACTAATTTTGATGTTATTTATGTTAACCTTGAAGAGTAAAAATTTCTGTGTTGGTTTCAGGTTTAAATAAGAAAAGTTTAAATCATGAACGAATATAATCAATAAACGTTTTATAAGATCCCGTATCTTACGTTAATCCAAGATTTCTACGATTTCCAAATAATATTTCATGATAATCTTGACTGCCTGAGGCCTGTACTAAAGTATCTTAGAAAATCTGTTGAAGGTATCTGAAATTCTTAGAAATTTCGGGTGACCATAAGGAAGCGCGATGTTTTCTTTCTCATAAAAAGTTTAGAAATATGAATGTATTTTGAAATTATGTGTGGTCATCGTAAAAGTGCATGACAGTGTGTTGTCAAAAAACTGTGTTGTTTCTACAAAAATGAAAAAGACCGCATGTAGTTTTTCAATTACCGCAATAAATTATTTCGCAGAAGTGATGAAATAGTTATCGCTGGGCTCTTCCGCTTTTAGCAATGTGATTATTGCTGTTATTTCACTACAACAGCACTCTACTCCATTCACATAGAATTTTTAGAAGAAGAGAAAAATTCAGAAAAATCTCATAAAACATTTAACTCACACTCAAAAGCCTAACTTATTCCTGATATTAATAATGCAATTGTAATTCCTCACATAAGAATTCACCGTATTCAAAGTTTGCCTATACTTTCTAACGGAATAGACGTCATAAACTAACCACTTAACTACACAATGTCACGAAGTGCCAAAACCCAACTCATTATCCCAAAAGCACACCCAGCGCCTTGTTCATGGTCCCAAAAGACAAATTCCATTATATCCCTTGAATGAAATATTGTATAATAACCATACGTGCTTACAATGAATACCACCCATCCCAACCTGCAAAAGCAGGTAAAAAAACTCTGCTCTCTTCAATCTGCGCGCGCTTAAACACTGTAACCGACCTTCCCGCAAACAATGATGATGTCTCGATGTTCTCAGGAAAGGAAACGTTTTGGGCCCGAGTATTCATATCGTCTCGAAGAAGTCAGCACTTGTGTAAACAGTTTGATACACCAAGCTGTCGAACAATGACGTTAGTCTTCGAATTTTTTCATTTTCAAAGTTGAAAGTATCAAGAAGGTTTTTTTGGCTCACACCGTATCAGCCGGCGAGACCGTGACGAACCGTGTGGAATATCTTGTGCCGGCAATGTGGGAATTATTTCGCCAGCGATTTGTCAAGTTAATCTTCGGGGTTAAGTTGCCGGTGAGAGAAATTGATAGTGTCAAATCATGTGGGTGTTGTTTATGAAGGGATGAAGCGTTCTGGAGTAAGGGATTTCTTGGATATTGAGGATATATGGTGTTTTTTATGGACTCCCTTGGGGTAACTTAGTTTAATGTCAAATGGTAATACAGCAATTTTTCTGTGAGAGTGAAATGTGAGATCTGTGAATTTCGCAAATCCTCTAGATGACGCAGTATTCCATCTTAACATTGTTCCATTATTGCGCCAAATTTCTGTTAGTTTCGATTTTGAGCCACAAATAGTCTGAAACGACTCAATAATTTGCATTTCTAATGTAGAAACTGAGTTCTTCCAGGAAGATCTCTAGCCATTAACACTTCAACTTTCGAATCAAAAAAGCTTGAGGCATTTTTAGTGCTGACCGTGAATATCTCACATAATATTTGCAATTATTTTTTCGAATGTTTTCAAGACCATGAATTCAATTAAGCCGACTTTTAAGATCAATAAAGATACAATTTCAGAGTAAGCTAGTTCAATCCAACTACTAGTCCGGTCTATTTAGACATTCGAAGTTACATAAAGTCCCAACAAGCTGAATTTCTGTGAAGTTGTTCAAAACATAATTATAAACAATGTCTAAAAGTTCCCCATCATTCCCCTGTAAGGAAAAAATTTAATTCAAGGTCGAAGGTCAAAAAAATGAGTTTTTCGCGGTTTTCATCAAAACAGTAAGTTTTATCATAAAAGTACTTCAAACAAAAATTGTAGATCATAAAATTATCTATAAAAAATGTATCAATATTTTTTTCTTACGAGCCACCGTTTCTGAGATATAACGATTCAAAATGTTATAAAAGTCGTTATCGTCATAATATGCACACGTTTCCACGCCACCTATGAGATAGTGTACTTAGCGCGTAGTTAACTTTTTGAATCCGTTATATCTCATAAACGGTGGCTCGTAAGAAAAAAAGTGTTGATACATTTCTTATAGATAATTTTATGATCTACAATTTTGTTTGAGGTACTTTCATAATGAAACTTACCGTTTGGCTGAAAATCGCGAAAAACTCATTTTTTTGACCTTTGAACTTGAATTAAATTTTTTCCTTACAGGGGAATGATTCTAGACATTGTTTATAATTATATTTTGAACAATTTCACTGAAATTCAGCTTGTTGGGACTTTATGTCACTTCACCGAGAACTTCACTCTCATTTTTTGGTCTAAATAGACCGGACTATACGTAATCTTATTATCTTACACATATCCTAGAAAATTACAAGTATATCGTGCTCATTTTATTAGAAAATTAACAGAATTGCTTCCCTGGAAACAAGAGGGGCAGGCAGGTGTATAAAAAATTGAGAATGTTTCGAGAATAAACCTCTATCATCTAGATTTTGACCTACTAGTGAAATGAAATAGAGACCGATGTATATAACCTCGGTCATTTTCAAAGGTCAATAATCATAAAACCAAGTTTTTGGAAAGAGGCCAACAAGTTTCTGCTTTATTTCGAAGTCTTCATTAGGGTTCTGAGATGAAATAATAAAAAAAAACTGAAACACGAACAAACCAATTCCTCATTCTCAAAAATATCTCAACAGAACATAATTATCATAAATCCAGTGAGGAAACTGGTAAATCGGCTAGAATTGTTGACTTTCAGTTGAAATTATATAAGTTTGATTTGTTTTGAAAATCCGATATTATACTATACTAAATGCTCTTGTAAAATTTGGAATAAATTTCTTGAAGATTACGTTTCAATTTACTGAAGTGTTTTCCAATAAGAGGAGTTATTTTGATATTCAAAGAAAAATGCCATTTTTCAATATAAATGATCGGATTTCATTACAAAGAAGAAGCTATGCCGTTAATAGTGGAAAATAACATCAGGCAAATAACCACCACGACCACGTTTACAGGACCATATCCTTTTTAATGCAATTTTCCATAATCAAATCGCAAAGTGGCTGCCCTATGTCCTCGATAACCTCACGAATTCCATTTTTGAGGTCTTGAATAGACGCTTGGCTATTGGCGTAGACTTTCTCTTTCACGTGGACCCAAAGGGAGAAGTCGCAAGATGTTCAATCACAAGATCTCAGTGGCCAATTTTGATCACCTCTTCGAGAGATAACCGAAAACTCTTCCCGTTGTTGATGATCGGCCGGCTTGGGTTCTTGTGTTAACTGAACTTTATAAGCCTTCAGACCCTAATCTTTATGCGAAATACGGCGGAATGACGTTTCTGGAATGCCTATTTCTAAAGAACGACGAGGAATGGAGAAACCTGGGTTTTCTCCAACACTTTCGGCTACAGCAGCAATATTCTCGGCTGTTCTTGAGCGATGTGCACGGATTTCATTTTTCACATCACTAACTTGTCCCAACAGCTCGAATTTTTCCACCAATTTCTTTATTGCGGTCCGACAAGGTGCTTCACGACGACCCAAAAATGTTCGAGTTTTACGAATCGTCTCTGCCAAATTTTCACCATTTTTATAGTGAATTTTAATAATTTCAATGCGTTCTTGGAGCGTGTATCATTCTATTTCTTTTAATGGAGTAAACACCTATGATTGGAAAACCGTTCAGTATTATTGAAGTCGTGATAAAAAGTTGTGAATGAACTAGTTAGCATTTTCACCAAAAGGCTGAAAAATTTCTTAAATTTCATCTCGTTTGCGCTCGGTCGAACAAGATACATCCAATTCAAAATTGAGAAATTACAGAGTTTTCAGCTAAAAAAGAAATCAGTATTCGATGACTTTCATCAAAGCAATACGAGTAGATTCATTCTTATAAGAAAATTAGGTACCTTATCACTTCATCTAAAAATGAACTACTCCATAAACTTAATGAGAATTGATTCCTTCAAAAAATGTGACGTTAGAAAAGTGCTATCGACAATATCTATCGACATAAAAAGACTTTTCGAATTGTCCTCGTAAATCCATTCTATCTGTCACATCAGAGTGCAGCGCAAGTGGATGTTGAGTTTGGCAGAAATAACATCAGAATTCAGAGTCATAAAAGTTACTTGTGAAGATGTTCTACCAACGACCCTTTTGTGAGCATATCATCTTTACGTTTCAGGGTTTACTTTGTGTGCCGGTGAATAGTTGAGCTGAAATTGTTATGATGTGTTAAATGCAGTGTGTACAAATGTGCGAGGAATTATGGGAAAATCCAACAGCAAACTGAAGAAAACGAAGTATTATAACAGTGAGTATACATTCTGGTATTTCTGATGTTGAGAGCAAATTTTCATATGAAACTAATGTGTGCTCCCAGGGAGTCCTCACCTAAGGGCACTTTCCTTCGCTATCTATAGTTTTAAAAATATTGTTTTCAATAATGTTCTTGATCACCAGCTGTTAGTTCAAATTTAATAGTTTTGAAAAAAATAGCCCAAAACATAGTGATCTCGATTTCACGAGATATTCGATTTTTCGAGATAATTCTAGTCACATCTGTCATAGAATAAGTTTATTCCGTTTCAATTTCTCATTTCCCTACTACTGTTTTTTTTTTTCAAAATGCAGCCTGTGCAATTGTATCAGTTAATCTGAAGCAATTCGAAAAAAAAGTTTTTTTCGAATCACACGATTCTCGATTTGAAATTGTGCATATCCATATAAAATATGATCCTGAACAAAAGTTTACTCTAGATTCTTTTGAAATTTTCACATTTCTGCTATGCTATGTGGACAATTTTTCGCATTTATCTTCAATGCTGAACTTTTTTTCTGAAAAATATTTTCGAAAATATCAAAAGTAAAGTGGCACGGATTCTCCGAAGAACATCGTACATATTTATGAAATATTGGCTATCGACAGTAACGTGACCATCGTTATCGTCGACGAAAAAATAACGCCGCTCTCATGCGTCACCAAACATTTATTTTTTTAAGTGGCGATTCATGAAAAAAATGAGGATTTTCATAACAATAATACTGAATTTTCTTCATATTGAAGAACCCATTAAGATTTGATTTTGTGACGAAATTCATCATCTTATTTTCTCCAAATCCCAATCGGAAAACCTTCATCGCTTTAAATGGTCCATTGGATCTAATTCTTGAGTCAGTTTCATCTTGAATGGATGTTCACAATGATCCTCACGCAAAACATACCTTAATGTAAGCGACGCGACGTCCAATTCTTGAGATTGTCTTGCAATTGACTTATTTTGATCGTTTGCCTAAACGGCAGTGATATTTTTGACACTTCGATCAACCCATGATGTCTATGACACAGCAACATCACACAACGAATATAGTCCGTTCACGAAAGGTTGAGCCGTCGGTTGGCCATGGAAATTTGGCATATTCCACTGTGTATATTAAAATTTTAGGTTATGTTATTTATTTTCTTGTCAGATTGATTCGCAATGTTGTCAATATTGCATAGAGTTGTCTGATAATTCGCAAGCTCGTCGGACGAGGCCGAGTTTATTCGGCAACGTTAACTTTATTTTACGTTATGACAACAAATACTGCCAACTTTAGATAAATAAAGAAACGCCTACTATGTGCTCAACCTTTCGTGAACGGACTATATGTAAGTCAAATGTTTGCACCTAACTTGTTATTGCCTGTCAACTAGAGCGAGAATCATAAACGAATATTGGAGTTAACGCTCTTAAAGTTGCGGTCACCGACTTCAAATTTCGGTAGAAAATTTCTATAATGTGCGAACGTTATCATTTAGTGAACGTCACTATGATGTCACAGTGGGTTTCATAGCTTGATCGGGCAATTAAATCGTTGATTTTGAATCAAGTCGATGGTTTATGTCGAAAATGAACTGAAATTGCACAGAATGATGACATTTCAATAATCAAGGTGATCGGAGTTTTTTTAAACTAAATAAATTGACAATGACAGTTCGGTGATTAGTGAAAGGACGCGTTCACAATTTAAATTCAAAGTTGTTCATAGTCATCCCTGAGGCTGAGTGTGAGTGTCAGATCGCCCTTGAGTAGCTGTAGCTGTTTCATAAAGCATAACTCATTTCATGGGTACTAGCGACTTCCCTCAAGTTAAAGCTGGTAAAAAATCGCACTCCCCTCACTGGGTATGCTTTATGAAACGGATACAGCTACTCAAGGACGATCTGACACTCACATTCACCCTCACCTTGAGGTAAGACTATGAATACGGCCCTAAGTTCCTAAAGGAAAATCTGTTTATCTCATTCACAAGTTTCGTATATCAAATAAAAAACGTCTGAAACATTTCTATAATTTCTAGTAATAAACTAGCAACTTCTTATCTGAATAAAAAGGATATTAGTCTGTGTATTACATATAGCAAACCTTGATATTTCGTTATTAGCTTTCTCTAATTACCATTCGAACAATAATTTATATTATTTACCATTCTACATAATGAAGATTTATCTTTTACGGCCTGAATCATCCATAGATACCTATAACCAGGGAAAAAACTTTCCAAAATAACGGTGAAACTAATTTTCTTACTACCCTACCATAATTATAAAGAAATCATTACCAATTATTATCCGCATCATCATCCTCTATTCAGCTTAGGATGTTCGGATATTTTGTAGAGATTATGCATTATGTTAGACCGGCAACCGTGGTCGTCATGAGAATAGAGTTGTTGTTGACGACCCTGTGATCGAAATTATATCATGATGACATAGCTGTAGGTGTATGATCTGACATTAACACCTCTTCAGTTGTCGGTTCGTCTCGTGACAGAACAAATGATGTTTGTAGTGCATCTCGATATATCTTTGAAATAAAGATGTTTAATTGTGAATAATGGCGTATTTTTGTTGTTGTGACTTAAAAGGAATTGTCGGTTGAAGTTGATTGTCGTGTGTCGAAGGTCATGGGCAAGGCCCAGAGTAGACTGAGAAGGTCGAAATTATATAAGAGTGAGTAATTGATGTTTCGATATAATTGTGGTATCATCTTTTTGCCTGCTTGGTCCTTTGCTGTGAGTTTAAATTTTTTTGCCGAGAGTGGTATCAATAAAAACAGTGTTCCCTCAAAATTTGCAAAACATATATGTATAATGATATGTATGATAAATCTCAAAAGGGATGATGATAAGTAAGTAAGGAAAAGGACGAAATCTCAATAAAGTTTGTAGTTCATTTCTGAACCTTCCAAGCATCGAGCCGAGCATTCATTTTTTTTTTTCAATTATTGTTTGATTTCTCAGGAACACAACTGCACAGAAGCCGGTCTCAGGTACCTACTCGGTATTTGTTTTATACAGTGGTGAACAAAATAATGGAAATCGATTGAAATGTATTCTGGGAGGATTCTGCATTTGTAAAAAACGTTATAGGTTTTCAATGTCAGTCTCTGAAACAGAAATAATTTAAAAAAATTTAATTAAGATGAAGTGCTCCTGCGAAAATCTTTGCACTTATTTGCCAGGAGCAAATTGATTTTGAAAAAACTTGTTGAATATGATTTAAGGCCTCGTGTCGCGGCAAGACGCCCAGTTCTTATCCCAGCCCATCGAAGGGCGAGTTTGGATTTTGCGAAAGAGCATATCCAACGGGAAGAGGCTGATTGGGAAATAGTTCTCTTCACAGATGAGTCTAGATTCTGCCTCTACCATTGTGATCGACATACCCTTGTATACAGACGTCCACATGAAAGATATGCTCAGTGCAATTTCCTGAATACTACTGGTTTCGGGGGAGGATCGATTATGGTATGGGGTGGAATATCTTTCACTGCTCGCACAGACCTAGTGGTCGTTGATAATGGAGCTATGAATGCTGATAGGTATATAAGGAACATTCTTGAAGAGCATGTAGTGCCATTTGCCCCATACATTCGTGAAAATTTCATTTTTATGGACGATAATGCCTGACCCCATCGTGCCCGCATCGTTCAGGAGTACCTTGAAGAGGTTGAAGTCTCTCGAATGGAATGGCCAGCAAGAAGTCCAGATCTCAATCCGATTGAGCAGGTTTGAGACAACCTCAATAGAAGGCTGAGAAGTTCAGAAAATCATCCTGCTACTTTCATGATTTATGAATCCAACTCAGAGAAATCTGGGAAGGATTAGATCAGAACATTTTAAGATCACTCATTTTGAGTATGAACCGTCGTTGCCAAGCTGTAATTAACGCAAGGGGTGGAAATAGGTAGTAGGTACCAAGTATTAAATCCAAGGGCGTAGCCAGGAATTAATTTCGGGGGGGGTTTTGACATTTTGGCAATTGACTTTGTAGGTGCCGGAATTGTGAGGGTCGCTTTCTGTAGCGAGTATCAAATAAAAAAATAACTCTGAAATATTTCGGGGGGGGGGGGTTTGAACCCCCAAAACCACCCCTGGCTGGCTACGCCCTTGATTAAATCACTTATCAACATTCCAGGGGGCCGATTCTTGAATTATGTCGTGTTCGCGAATCGACGAATGTCGACCAACTTAGCAGGGAAATTGGTCGACAATTGTCGAATCGCGAACACGACATTATTCAAGAATCACCCCCCAGTATTTTGAAAATTGTTTATTTCTCTTCTTTCACATGCGACTCGGTGAAATCCTGAATTTTCTTCCAATTAATGTGTCTTGTTTCCTTGTTTCGTTCAAAACCTTCCCGAGAGAACATCAAAAATAAGTTATAAAGTCAATGTAGAGTTAACTTTCATTAAAATTTTTTCCGCAGTGTATAATTAAATATGAAAGCAGACATCTTCAAAAACAATAATACATGTCTAATGAATGAACCTTTCCCTTCCATGACATTCCCTCAGGATGAAATGTGTAACTCGATACAACTTTCAGAACAATGTGACGTTATCCAATCTTTTTTTCGATTCGTTGCACTTCCTTTTCCGTCAACGCCTATTCATAAAATCTATTAGTAAAACCTTTTTTTTCGGAAGTGCATACCCCATGTGGCGTAATGGACTGACGTTTAAGCCGACGGCAGATCGGCTAACCAGATGAGCTCGACGCTGTTAACAGCGGTGGAGATTAAAAAAACGAGAATTTAGTAATTTGTTTATTTTTGCCGGATCAGTGCGGTGAATCGCTATTTTCAACTGGTTTGTTTTGGGGAAAACACCACAACAACATAAATAAGCACAGGAGAAAACGATTTCGGAACTTAAATGACGCGAATTGATGGGTACTTTCGACTTTACGGCTTCTCGAACGATTTCATAAATGGTCTGTACGAGGGTTATTGAAAAAAAAACGATATGGGTGTTTATTTTTTAGATACAGAGTGCCATTACTTTTCTGTGAGCATCTGTAAGTTTTTAGTTTTGAGGCGAGAATGGTCTTAAATGACTGGATTGTGCTGACTGATGCAAGAGGTATATTAAAAAAAATGAGTTTTGAAGTTCGCGGGCTTTGTGTGTAGAAGAATGTTGATATATCGGTTCGCTCATGTCTTACAATTATCTCGAATGTTTTGGGCATGACATATAATAATATGGCAGCTAAGTTCATTCCGACATTGCCGAATTTTGAGCATTAGCTATGTACGTCGTGTAAGTGTCGCTCAGGAGTTGTCGTATTACTTCAACGCTCGCTTCAACGACGATCCAGGTTTGCTGAAAAGGATCATCATATAGGATATAGGAGAAAAGGATATGGGCTATTAATACTCATGCTATCGTACTTAAGGCGTAGACAGTAGGCAAAAAACTAATTAAGTTAGTGATTTTTAATCGTTTGTTTTAAAAGTTTACCTCATTCACGCCTTAACGTCTGAACGGATTTTTATAAGACTTGGTTGATATAAAGATATGATCCTAGGCACGGACACAGGCTACTTTTTACGGCGGGGAAAATACCTCATTTCCGCGGAAATCTAGCGTGATCGTGTCAAGAAGCGCATGACGCCATAGCTACTGAAATGATTTTGATATATTTTTTTTAACTTAGTGTTACTAAGACTTCAAGTTAGTATTTGATCACTTTTCTAACTTAGAGGGTCGGTAGGCGCCATAATTTAGGGAATTTATGATCAAATTCTGATGCAACTGTCTTTATTCAACAGTTTTACTTGGATCGCAAATTTAGCGACATTCCATCACACTACTTAACTTATAGGGTAGGAAGGTACCAAAATTCAGACTACTTTTTACTTCGGGAAAATATCTCATTTCCACAAGAACCTATAGAATCACATTACGCCAAAACTATTGATCTGATTTGTATACGATTTTTCATTCAACTGACTGTCACATTACATACAAATAAAATCTAATTACCTACACCACAGAATTAATATAGTACTACATAACTAGCTACGCTTTAAACTTGAGGAGGCAATTAGATAGACATTTATACGAACTTTAAGCTCAGTAATCAATCATAGTGATAAGTTAATACTCATTTTAGACAGAGAGAGAAAAACAAAGGCATAGTTCACAAAATGTACTACAGTAATAAGGCCTCTTATTTTTAGCTTCCTACATTTTATACTACTTACATTAAGTTAGTACTTCCTACGCAGACGATGTTGCGGATGTCACACTGTCTAACATCGGGGGTTGGCAGGTAGGTAGTTAGTAGTATTTTAAACCGATTAACATTATTACTTTTTATATTTACTAAGGAAACATTCGGAGCTATCCATTATGTAGCTTAGGTTGCTTTTTAACAAATTTTGATGTGAAGTTGAGGACTGGAACACGATAGTGGGACATTGTTGCAGGGGGAGAAAAACAAAAAAAATTGTGCGACTAAGTCGCGGGTAAAAGCTAGTAATTCATAAAAACCCCATAAAGGTTGATTTTGATGGTAAGTTACAATGGCGCGAATAACCGCTAAAAGGCTATTATCCTTCAACCCCTGTAATTGCTTCATATGAGTTTGCACTTCTCCTTAACATAATTCAGCGAAACTCGTTGCGATAAAGCTAAAGCATAAGCAAATATTATTATCTAATAATCAATAACAGATTAATCTCCGTCCTACCTCAGTTGGTATATCAGTTCGAATATGATTTTTTATACTTTTAATCTTCGAGTGCGCTATATGGAATGAATACTTCCTTGTTCGATGTAAACAGTCGTGGTGACATGAAGAAACGTGAGTAAAACAAAAAATCATCAGTGTGTGCAGTCTTTCAATCTTCTATGGTTATTGGTTGTGGTCAGTTCTTCATTCGAGAACCTAATTTTTGATCGGACAAGTTGCTCCTCATTGGGATATGTGTGCATGTAATTGCAACGAATCGATGGATGTCTAGTATTAGTTGTTTCGGTTGTAACCGTATAGAACAATGAAGTGAACTATACTGTATTTTCTTCCTTTCATCCTCTATTCGGGAAATTTTGGATGAAGTTTTATATTGAGATTTCAAATGGTTTTCAATCCTGGCGTCAGTTGAAGTTGATCTTATACCGCGTTTACACATGCAATGATTTACTGGCGCCGGTGACTTCTGGCACGCCAGTAACTTTAAAATGCATATGTAAACACCTACTGGCGTGCAAGCGTTATCCAGGCATGCATGGATTAAAAATTTTGGTCGCTTCCAAAATTTCATGCGCCAGTATCTTTCTTGCGCCGGTGAAATTACAACTTGCAAATGTAAACACATTCCGTGCACGCCGATGAATATTGTTTACGCAGCGGAAAATCACTTTTAAGGTTAGGGGCACAGTTTGATAGTATAATTCGGTTCTTTTGTGAGTTTTGTGTTTTAACGATGAACAAAAAGAGAGAAGAAATGGAAATCAGAAACCATAATACAGTTTTTAGAATTGTATGAACAAGTTCCTTGTTTGTGGGACGTGCATTCTGGAATGTACAAAAATAAAGATGCTAGGGAAAATGGCTATTTACAGATAGCACGATTAATGAATATTGAAGGATTTGGTGCATCGGAAGTTAAAGCCAAAATACGTAGTATAAGGAATACTTACACGTCAGAATTGGGAAAAATAGAGAAAAGCAAAAAATCTGGCGCAGGTACTGATGAGCTATACACACCAAAGTTACCATGGTTTAAAATAGCTGATAGAATTTTGCATCAAGTGGTACAAATTAGAGAGACACAGTCTACAGAAATTGAAACACAGTCAACAGATGTTGTAAGTATATTATTATCTGTTAATACATATTTATTTCCATTAACTTTATAATATTAATTAAATATCATCTTCATTTGCCATGGTACACTACCTTCGCCCATAAACCAATCGGCAAGTTTGTTTCTCACTTCTGCTGCTTTCTTGGAGTAATTGGTACCCTCGGTCTTTGTATTAATATCTAATAAGCCGGCATTTGTCAGTTCTTGTCTCCACGAACCAGGAATTATGGTTCCACTTTCAAAATCCTCTTGATCGACGCTTCCTCGTGAAATATAGGTAGAAGTTGATTTGCGCAACCAGTTGTGCAGTGAGCAAGCTGCTTTAACAACTGAATCTGCCTTTTTTGGGGACAAAGCTATGGGTTTTTCAAACACACGAAATCTTGAAACAAGAATGCCAAATGCATTTTCTACTATGCGCCTAGCTCGCGATAACCTATAATTGAATATTTTTTCTTTTGTGGTCAGAGGGCCATGATGAGAGTAAGGTTTTAACAAATATTCCTTTAGAGGAAATGCATCATCGGCTAGAATAACAGTATTTGACGGTATATTCAATGCATTATTTTCCAACGCACTTTTTAATTTCGATTTTGAAAATACACCTCCGTCAGACGCTCTTCCGTTGGCGCCAACATCTATGTATTCAAAACAGTATTGATCATCTACCAATGCTAGGAGAATTATGCTGAAGGACCCCTTATAATTATAAAATTCAGACCCTGAGTGGTTGGGGCACTTCAGAACTATATGTTTCCCGTCTAAGGCTCCCATACACCCTGGAAAATTCCACCTCGTTGAAAAACCTTGTATAATTCCATTCCATTGTGCTTCAGTATTTGGCACCTACAAAAACAAATATTTTAATTGCAGGTATTCCCAGAAACTGTTGATACAAGAAGTGAGGCAAGTACAAGCACTATGAGCAAAAGTGTTATGTCCCCCCCTAACAACGAACTACGCACTCCAACAACAAAGCTTGCAAATGCTCCAAAACGGTATAAAATGACTAAAGTAACTGCTACTGATAAAGCAATAGAAGAATTGAAAGCAATTTCTGAAACTTTAAACCAAACTTCCTCCGAAAATAATGAATTCGATTGTTTTGGACAAACTATAGCATGTCAGTTAAAAAAACTGCCTGAAGATGTAGCTTTGAAATCTATGGATTTCATACAGTCCTATTTAGTTAAGCAAAGACTGAAATTCTGCCAGCCGCCCCATCTGAGCAGCAATATAAATTCTGAAAGAAGACAGCTTGAAGATTCAACATTTGATGGTCAAAACAACTACGATCATAATTTTTTAATCAAGAACGGCCACCTCATCTCCCTTATGAAACTGAAAGAAGTCAATCAGATGTTTTAACATTTGAAAGTGAAGACAATCACAATAATAATGCTGATGATAATAATAATAATAGAGATATTTACTCCATTCGTTATATTCTAAATAAAGATAATACTACTACTTTTGAAGACATTTGTTAATACTCACTTCGTTAAAAGTGTAAATTTTATATTTTGATCTCACTTAAATCAGTATTCGTAAATGCTCACTATTTTATAAAATTAATGTTATAACCAAATAAAACAAGTTAATAATGAGTGTTGTACTTACCTTAATATATTCTTCCAAAGCAATATAAATAGCTTCACAGACTTCTGGCAGAAACTTCGATGTGGTGCATTTTGGGACACGATATAAATATTGCAAGGAAGCAAAGGAGTCACCAGTGGCTAAATACCTTAGAGTGATTTGAAGTTTAAGCCTAGCACACAAAGCATCTCTCATATGGGTGTCTTTTTTCTCAATTAGTGGTGTGACACGTTGTAAAAGAAAATTAAATCCTTCTTCTGTCATTCTTAAATGATTTCGAAAGCTTTGGGGGTCTTCCATTGAAAGTTCTTTTAAAAGAGTATTTGAAGCACCCATCATTGGCCTCTGGGAAATCCAATTGCGCACCCATAAGCGACCTTTTCTTTTATGTCGTTTCTTCCGTTCTAAATCTTCAATCATACTATCAATTATCGATTTTGTAATTTTTCGACAATTTTTCACAAGCTCCTTTCGTGACATGATGTAGGTACCTACTATAACGAGAGTATCGTACTAGCAACTGGCGTGCAAAAACTGCAAAACGCTGGAAACTGTGTAAACGCTTACTTGCGTGAAAGTTGAACTGGCGTTAAGACTGGCGCCGGTAAATCCATGCATGTGTAAACTTACTATTATTGCAACTGTTCCTTACTGAAAGTAATTCTGGTTTCCATAGATATATTCATATCCAAAAATTGCATATTTTCTGACCTTCTTGAATGGCTGATTAAAACAATTCTTATACCTATGAGAACCTGCAATCTTAATTGAAAGTTCTGATAGCTCAATCGTATGGAAAAGTGTGCTCTAGTTCTGATGCAAATCCATACTAATTTATAAATGCGAAAGTAACTCTGTCTGTCTGTCTGTTACTCTTTTACGCCTAAACGGCTGAACGGATTTTGATGAAATTTGGTATGGTGATAGGTGGTAACCTAGAAATGGTCATAGGCTATAAATAATCACGCCATCGTTCTTAGGGGGTAGGCAGTGGGCAGAAAACTAATTAAGTTAGTGATTTTTAATCGTTTGTTTTAAAAGTTTACCTCATTCACGCCTTAACGTCTGAACGGATTTTTATAAGACTTGGTTAATATAGAGATAGGATCCTAGGCAAGGACACAGGCTACTTTTACGGTGGGAAAATACCTCATTTCCGCGGAAAATCTAGCGTGATCGTGTCAAGAAGCGCATGACGCCATAGCTACTGAAATGATTTTGATGTTTTTTTAACTGAGTTAGTAACTGATGTTACTAAGACTTGAAGTTAGTATTTGATCACTTTTCTAACTTAGAGGGTCGGCCATAATTTAGGGAATTTATGATAAAATTTTGATGCAACTGTCTTTATTTAACAGTTTTAATTGAATCGAATTACCGTGCGAAGCCGTGGCGGGTCGCTAGTATGAAATAAATAGGATATTGTTTACCATGTAGGAAAATACTTACATTCCTAACGATTGAAGATTGCTACACAAAAACCTAGAATGTGGCTTTACTTACGAGTTGAACATAGTATTTTACAGTAAATTATTTGAAAATCGATATATGTTATTTGATTTTGAAATAATCGCTAATAGTTCATTCACAAATGAATAGTGCTTTGAAATTCTCAATAACATTACTTCAGTTACATCGGAAACTTATAAAGATTAAATTATCAAATTTTACGCTTTTAAATTCAATTGCTGGTGTTCTCGAAAGTCAAATGATAAAAGATGATGAAATTTCTATTCTTGGTACTCCTCCATAGGTGTTTGAGGCAGTGAATACTGGATTCTTTGATATTATTGCCAGAGAAATAAAGAAGAAAGTACGAAAATGCTTATGAACGTTGCATGTAGGACACTAACAGCTGTGAGGAAATCTAAACTTTTTCTTTGGGATATTTTGTCAGGAATGTTAAAATTGGCAGAAAACAAATTAACTTCTCCGAATACTCCCTTTGAGTTTTAATAAAGGATTTCTTGAATCGTATTATTATGGAATAAGGCTTATTTATGTCGTTATTTATACACCACTCATTTAACTCTTGTTACAAAGAGTTGGAGACATAATATTATTTTTCAATGTTTTAGAGCGATACCGCTCAAGAGAAATAATCATGGTGATCACTAATAGTCCGGTCTATTTAGACCAAAAAATGAGAGTGAAGTTACATAAAGTCCCAACAAGCTGAATTTCTGTGAAGTTGTTCAAACATAATTATAAACAATGTCTAAAAGTTCCTCATCATTTCCCTGTGAGGAAAAAATTTTATTCGACGTCAAATGTCAAAAAAATGATTTTTTCGCGATTTTCAGCAAAACGGTAAGTTTTATCATAAAAGTACCTAAGACAAAAATTGTAGATCATAAATTATCTATAAAAAATGTATCAATACTTTTTTCTTACGAGCCACCCTTTCTGAGATATAACGATTCAAAAGGTTATAGAAACGCGCTAAGTACACTACCTCATAGGTGGCGTGGAAACGTGTGCATATTATGACAATAACGACTTTTATAACTTTTTGAATCGTTATATCTCAGAAACGGTGGCTCGTAAGAAAAAAAGTATTGAAACATTTTTTTAGATAATAGTATGATCTACAATTTTTGTCTAATGTACTTTTATGATGAAACCGAGGATGAAACTTACCGTTTTGCTGACAATCGCGAAAAACTCATTTTTTTACCATTGACCTTGAATAAAATTTTTTCCTCACAGGGGAATGATGAGGAACTTTTAAACATTGTTTATAATTATGTTTTGAACAACTTCACAGAAATTCAGCTTGTTGGGACTTTATGTAACTTCGAATGTCTAAATAGACCGGACTATAATTCCTAGTATTCCGAGATCATTCTGAAATGATTTGAACATACTTCTCAACATTCCTGTTTTTTTTTCTGACCTTCATGAAAGACTGTTCCTTGTTCCTTTGATAGCTCTTCTTTCTGTATTTATGTTATCTGAAATTTCAAATGAATCATACACAATCTTTACGCATAATTTTGAACCAGTATTACTTCCGTTCTCAATTCTTCATTGTAAGTTCTCATTTTTTTCCAGGCTTCTCCCTGAATCGTTTTGCATCACTTCCAACAAGGTTCAAGTCGAGGATCCACAAGGTCAACGGTGCCCAGCAAGATGTCGTCTCCACCAAGAGCATGGAGATCAGCAAGTGGCTCCAAAACCTCGATCTGGAGGAGTACAAAGAGAACTTCTCCAAGTTCGGTGGGGTGGAAGACATCTTGGACTTAAGTGAAACTGATATAAAAAATTGGGAGTGAAGATATCTTCGCATCGGGCGCTGATGGTTCATAGCTTGACTGTGCTAAGAGCGAAGTATTATGGTGAGTAAACTTTTATGATAAAAATAATACAACAATTCAACAATTTCAAAGAATATTCATAATTTTCGGTTTATCTGTGGCATCATACGAAATTTTCAATTCAATTATCTAAGTATGGAACATAGGTGTATATAACGTCGTGAAAAGAACCAATCTCATATTGTCAAGAAGATATTCAAATCAAAACAAATACCTACCTTCTGTTGTGGGAAAATTTGTAAAGGAGATGAGAAAACATTTACAATTTGTTGTAAAATTGTAAAAATTGAATTTAAATAAACTATATGAGGAAACATTTTCAATTCGAAATTACTTTATCGCAATATCAAGTGTGTCATATCAAGATCTCTTTGGAATAGCGTTTATAATCTTCAACAGGACGAGTTGTATATTGTAGAATCTTTAGCAATATGAACCTTCGCTCATAATTATCAACATAGTGTTTTCATCTGAACTTTTATCGTGAGCTTCATATACTGACGTTAGAAAGAACATGAGAAAATATTTTTGCAATTTTCAGAAAAAATTCAAACGGTCACAGTTTCCATGCGTCTTAAACATGAATTTTCATTCGAAGTTGTTCGATTGTTTTTCTACATTCATAAACACGATTTACTTGTTAAGAATAAATCATTCGAACATTAAACATCGAATCAGTGTTTCTCCATAATAGTAAAAATTTTTATTTATGTTCAAGCAGGAGTTTTGTTATTAAATATGATAAATCGCTCCATGTGAAAGCCAGCAAAAACTTTATGCAAGATTCTTATGAATGCCACTAGTGACTAGACATAACATACATTCAGATGACCAAAATGATTGAAGTAAATAAGTAGATGGGCTTTTGCGCAAAAGCTTCTGGTATAAAGTCAGATCTTCTAGATATGTATCAATTTTTAAATTATATCATTCTCATACGGCTATTTCTTAACTGGTAAGTAGCCAGATAACTATGTATATGTATAACATTAGCAGCCAAAACGTCTTCCCTCATTATTCATTATGAGAGAGCGTTTCTAGCACACAATTATCACAGGTTATTTTGGCTCACTTCTGGGTTCACAATTCCCGTTCAGATCCAGTTATTGTTAAAATTCGACAATCACATTAAAAGAAAGATTTATACATATATCATGATTAGAGACCAGTTTATATGCACATAAAAACGTTGTTATATGCATGCAAAATGCACGAAAATAGGCGAAATATGCAGGATATGCAATATTCAATAATGAATTTGGGAACTCAAAAAGAAGAAAAGTCATTTTATTTCAAAATCAACAGTCAATAATATGGTATTAAAATTTAATTTAATGTTTTTGTAAACGTTTACAATTAAATATTGTTCCAAATGTTCCATTGTTATATTTTGCCTTCGATCATTTTGAATATTTTTGTATGTGGAAAAGGTCCGCTCCACATCCACGGACGTAACTGATTTGAAACTTTTTGCCATGTTCTCCCTTATAGTTTCAGGTAAAACTTCTGCCGTCCCATTAAAACTTTCGATAAGAGACAAATCTTCGAAACCTGGATTTCCTTTCAATATCCTTTCAAACTTTTCTTGAAGTTTATTTGGAAATGCCAATGGCAACGTGAAGTTCATTTTGGAGTATTTTACTCATTATTTAGATACTTTCGTAGCGCGCGGCTATTAATACTGCATTCCGGAAGGCGATAAAAGTGATTCGCGAATCTGACAAAAGTCACAATTATTAGTATTATTACACAACTAGCAGACCCAACAGACGTTGTTCTGTATACACAAAAATTCATTCAATTCGATCCAGCCGTTTAGTTGCAGAGTAGATGAATAACCTAAATAACGACTACAGCGCCATCTGTTGATCTGATTTGTGATCATAAACATACGGGCATCAGGCAATCCAAAATACATTCATACATCCCTCACACTTCGGTACCTTCTCCTACCCGCCTAGTGCCTACCACGGAGACGCATTTTGGTGCGATTTCATCTTCAACCTGCCATATCTTTTGATGTATTCATCATAATTGAATGATGTAAGAGGCAATTTTGTTCTAAATTAAATACTGGGGATGAACGACGTATTTAATTGGATAAGGATCAATAGCGTATTCATAAAAAAATACTCCCAAATAATGCATAATTTTGAGAAACATTCGGATACCTTTAAAAGGTGATACCGAGTAAACCTTGAAAGATAGATATATGCTATCGCAGACTTTTTTGTAGAACTATTAAAGAGGTACATTTCCGTCATACATTGTTTCCATGTACGTCTTACGGTTTTTGCAGCGCACCTGAAAATAGCTGATCATGGCTGATTTTGGTACTCATATTTATTATCATTGAAGTTATAGTAGGTTTCCTTAATTTTCTCGGGTGAAAAGTATAGCCTATGTTACTCAGAGATAGTGTAGCATTCTAAGGGCGAAAGAATATTGAAATCGGTCCAGTAGCTTATGAGGTAACTCGTATCAAACCCACAAACATACAAATCTTTCCTCTTATAATATTAGTATAGATAGACCTCATATTTTGTGGAATTTGGTCGGATTCAGCACTGTTATCGCATTTCGGAACGCAGGGAAGAAAATATGTAGGTACTGAAAATATGCATCATTACTGGATTTTAGCTAAAATATGCAAATACCGTTGGAGATGTCTTAAATATGCAAAAGCAAATGCAAAAATGCAAATGCATATAATCCGGTCTCTAATCATGATAAATTAAAGATTCTGAAGTTGAGTCGAAAAAAGAACTAGGTTTTTCTTCCATTTCAGTACTTAGGATATTTGAATTGGACCTCAGTTGGAGGAAGCGGTTTTAATTTTTTTTTCATTTCACGAAATCTCATTCATACATTGATACACTGTCTTTAACAGAAAATAACTTGACTAACTAGATCTTACATTTGAGTAGAAAACACTTGTTTTTAACAAGATTTAGCATGTATTTTACATGAGTTTATTGCTTATATTTATTCAGTATTACGTGTCACCATTACATTCTATGATTTTTTTCTAGATAACTACGAGAAGAACAGAATCATCAAGCAGCCAAGTTTGCGGCACAGTGTAGCTGTAGATTCCAACAAAGTGGAGGATGACGATGTATTGTAAGTATTTGAATACATTTTTCTTTTCATTATGATATCAAAGAAAGCTGGTCTTTTGGTTAGAACGAGAGAAGATGAATTAAAATACTGGATATCATTTGATACATTTAAGAAGTAATGTAACTTGGATATTTTTATTTTATACTGGAACGGGGCAACTTATTATAACCTTTTATAGAACGTCAGAACTATACCATAAATTGCTGAACTCTAAAGGTTGACGCTCACTTGGATGAGACGAAGCGAAGAGTTGTTTTCCGCAGGCACGATTTGCACTGAATCAAATGGGTAGACGCTCACTTGGGAGGCGCGAAGCGAAGATCAGAATCGATTGATTCAGTGCAAATGCGGAAAACAACTCTTCGCTTCGTCTCGTCCAAGTGAGCGTCAACCTTTAGTGTTCAAAGACAATTATTTTCAGTTGATTCTATAAAGATACACTGCTTCTTCAATCAACTGATTGGTTGCCAAATTATCTACCTGCAAAACAAAATCTTCGATCGGTTAGGAAGAACGATCTCAAAGCCTTCGCATATATTGGGTTCTAATAAACAGAAGCTCAGAAATAAAAAAAAGTTTTGAAAATGAAAAGTTGTGCCACAGCTGTGGTTGTTCCCAAATAATGATGGTAATTTTTAAATATTTGTTTTTGTTGCCTCGGAAATCACAGCTGTTAAAATTCGGAACATTAAGACATTCCTACTCAATGCGTTAAATTTGGAAATGAATAGAGTAACGATGATTAATTTTTTTAACATTTTTTCTAAGATTCAATTATTCCCCTAATTTTTGCAAGTGACACTCCTCGAGGTTTCCAAAGTTATGCAGTTACTCGATGTTTCCTCAATGTCATCGTGATTTCGGTAAAAGTAAAATAAGAATAAACGTGCAATAATGATAAAATTCCAATTTTCCATTTACCACTTGCGACTTTCAGCTGCACTTCTGAAGAAGTCACTAAAATTCTGAGTAATCAAGATGAATTGAATTGGACAAATATTTGAAATAAGAATTGTTGATTCTCAAACAATATAGACAAAACTGCACTTCTGCAGTGAACTATGCTCAACTTTTAATCTGGTTGCTCAAGATTTAATAATCATGATGAAGCTTTTTAGTGATTGCTTTCAGTGATAAATCAAAGACTTCAAAACTATCGAATAATTCCGTCCTTCAATAAAAATCGATCTCTGATAAAACTATAGAATGAAAAAAAATTAGTAGTTTCGTGAAGAAGCATGTGGTTCAGAAGCCTCAAATTTCTTTAGAACAAATGAAGGTATGAACAAAGTGAATACTATATTCATATAAGCAATTCAGTCGCATTATGTATTCATCCGTGCGTAAAGAATCAACAACTTTCAAAACTTATAAGAATACTATGTTGTAGTCAGAGGACTATCGAATCGATAGATAGTTTTCCGGCTGCATATTATAATTTAATGAGATTAATACCTCCAATATGTTATTATTAAGATTTGTTCATAAAATAATCTATATATATATATATGATGCACGCATACATAGCATTATAATGAATTTTTTTGCACTGACCGTTAGAGAAGTGTTGCGCTAACATGATCTGAAATTGATAATATTCGAGTTCTCCATTTCATTCTATTTTAATTTAATTTTTCTTCTTAACCTAATTCCACTTTCATGAAGAGAACCGCAATATTCCTTTAATTATTAAATAGATTCTTCTTCCAAATTTGTCTTATGAATTTTATAGTCACTAGTAGGCAGATACATTGATGTCTGTTCTTAATCTCCCAATTTTTATTATTTCAATCAAATTTTGGTTCTTTTGAAGTTTATTAAAGCTCCCTGTTTCTCTTGTCCTGATTGAAATTTGTCAACGAAATATTCAAGTACTACATTCGAGAGTCTTACAAACTCTTTCAACGTTGTATTTGAACAACCCTCTTTCCTTCCATAGTTTTACCCCCCTGTTGAAAGATGTTTACCATCCACTTCTTCATATTCGATTCGGCCTCACTCTTGAAGCCTGCATTAATCGATAATTTAATTCAATTTTCGCCCCTTTTGCGGGCGCATAAAATAAAGTGACACATCGTAAACACGTGCTTTATCAAGCTTGTCGGCATCATTTGCAATCTACCCGGCTGCAACTGAAGGTTCTTTTAAATACGGATATGCAGCGGGTACTGCGGTTCGCTTGTTGACTGCTTTAGATGCGGAGGGGTCCTTCAGATCCTTCAGGATCCAACCCCAACGCAGAGACGGGTTTGGTTCGAACCTGATTTTTTTTGCATTGATATTTATGAAACTACAGGTGAATCCTGTGGCAGCCGTAGATATAGAACGAGTGTCCTTTTGAATATATCGCATCTGGATCCTGTCTAGGCATTAAAGCAGCTTCATACACAATTCCTACAGCTGCAGTAGGCGTTCTATTGGATCTTACTCTGCTGCACATATATTTAAAGAAAAAAGGGTCTGATAAGTGCTCTCAGAATGGATATTAAAGTGAGTAAGGGACGGGGAAAATTTCAAAACCACTCGGTGGTGAACTTCCTTCATTAACGAGAGTTTTCATGAGAATCGTGTATGACCTTGACACCAACTAGGAAGTGATAATAGGTAATCGCTACGAAAATGTGGAAAGGTTGGCTCGAATTCGTAAAAACCTTCTCTCCTGGAAGCAGAGAACAAGAAGCAGCATTAACATAATATATGACCTAAAGGAATCAGTGCCTTTGGGGAAACCAATATCAACGCTCCAAACTTAAACTCTAACCATAGAGAGATGCCCACAAGTCTGCCTGTAAAGACTGCCAGATTTTGCATTACCTCTAATTGTCAGATGACGCTAAGGCAACTGATAACCGTTGATTGTAAATCAAGGACAATTTGGAGCTGAGGAAGCTGAATCCCTTGAGAAAAGAGGACCCATGCCCTCATGTTGGGTATCACCATTTTTGATTTGTCCAGAGGTCGATAATTGGGAAAAGGAGAAACATTGTTACTGGATTTAACCTCAGGTCAAAGACAACCAAAGCGACTGATTACAACTTCAAAAAAGAAGTCTCAACTAGCTGTATCATCGTCGCTGTTCTCCGAGCTGTTCTCAAGATATCATCTGCACAATATATGTATGGAAAACTCCGAAAGTTGTAGGTTATGTGGATCGACCGCCGAAACCACTGAACTCATATTATGACAATGCAATGTATTGGCGCTACCTCTACTGGATGGCGCGACTTTGACTGCGGCCAACATGAGAGCTTAGTCTCCTAGGAAAATAAATCAACTTTGTGAAAGAAATTATATTCTTGGGCGAATTCCATCTTTGAGGTCTTGAATCGACGCTGGGCTATTTGCGTAGACCTTCTCCTTCACGTGGCCCCAAAGGAAGAAGTCACAAGGTGTTAAATCACAAGATCTCGGTGGCCAATTGTGATCACCTCTTCGAGAGATCAATGGTTTCGTTGCTTGTTGAAAGTAAACGCTGTCCAGATCAATACTATCCAATTTCGAATTTAAAAAAAACATTAACCATCTCTCGATAGCTCAATCCATTCACCGTAACTGTTGCTCCAGCCTCATTTTCGAAAAAGGAAGGTCCAATGACTCCGTCGGACCATAAACCGCACCAAACAGTCACACGTTGAGAATAGAGAGGTTTCCGAACCCCAGATGCTACAATTTTGCTTATTGACGAAGCCACCGAGGTGGAAATGGTCCTCATCACAGATAATTTTTCGATGGAATTCCGGATCATTTTCATGCATTTCAATGAACCAATCAGCAAAGACACGACGTTGTTGATGATCGGCCGGCTTGAGTTCTTGTGTAAGCTGAACTTTATAAGCCTTAAGACCCAAATCTTCATGCAAAATACGGTGTTGTATGTTGTATGATGTTGTGGAATGCTTAATTCCGAGGAAATGGACAAGGAATGGACAAACCTGGGTTTTCTTCGACACTTTCGGCTACAGTAGCAATATTCTCGGCTGTTCTTCAGCGACGTGCCCGGGTTTTATTTTTCACATCACTAACTTGTCCAAACAGGTCGAATTTTTCCATCAATTTCTTTATTGCGATCCGACAAGGTGCTTCACGACGTCCCAAAAATGGTCGAGTTTTACGAACTGTCTCTGCCAAATTTTCACCATTTTATAGTGAATTTTAATAATTTCAAGGCGTTCTTGAAGCGTGTATCGTTTCATTTTATTAATGGCGTAGTTTCTGCTTGTCAAATGTCAAAAATAACACCTCTTATTGGAAAACCCTTTACATTATCTCAGAATGCCAATAAGGGGTCTGTTGACCGCCAACTTTAGTTGAAACAAATTGAAAAACTAATTCTCTTCTAAAAAAATCTGATCTTTATTCATTCGAAATTACTACTACTTTTGAATGACCATTGTGTAACCATCATAAATAAAAGGTTTCAATTTCATTTCGACCTATGAAGAAAATTCATTTTGCTCTCTCTATAATCTTCTACCAATTTTGAGAAGGCCAGGTACCTTTCATTTCTACCTTACCTTCATTGAGTGTTGAAATAGTATGTATCTTAATGAAAATTTCATGCTAATGAAAAGCGTCAATACAGTGGCTACAAAAATAAATGATGTCATTTCGATGACCCTGAACTATTCTAGCTGCGTGTTACTTATACAATATATAATATGTGTAATATACTGTCTAGAGAGCATTTCGAAAACGGATTCTAATGAAATTTTCTCGATTAAACATTTCGGTTATAAATGAAGAAAACTATCCTTAGAATTCTTGTGAATTATATTTTGCCAGCTGGATCTGTAGAACTCGATGTCATCACTGAAATTGTGAGAACTATTGGTTCCTTTTCATCAACTTTTTTATTCCACTTGCTCATTTAACTTTAATGCTGTAGTGAAATCTCCAAGATTCAAATTTGTTCCTCTCAAAGTTATCGTGTTTACTACAGTCAAATGTCATAGGCTTGTTCAGACTATTTCGATTTCGCTATAGAAATGGAGAACATTCAAAAACAACTTTCAGAATAAAACAAAAAAATCCAATTTATTTTTTAGCAGACGAGCTTATATTTTAAGGGGTCTTCAAGTTTTTTTGCCAGTCTTAGGCCTGATGTGCTTATTTAGAGAGAGTGCCTTTTTTATCGCACTCTGCCAGAATCAGTGAGAGTGATAGAAGTGAGGATACTGGTGCGATAAAGACAGTGTTTGCTCCTCTATTTGAAAAGACATCAGCCTTTTTAATTCCCCCATTGTCCTGATGAGCAGAAACCCAAACCAATTTATTACACTGTGCCGGCATTTGAAGTGATTTCACTGGTCCGAGTAGTCCTTGAGTAAGAGTCCATGGCTATCAGCCATGCTATCTATTATTTTCTGGAGAGACAGACTTGGGAAACATTTCTCTAATGTGTCTAAATTCCGTGTGATTGAATTCCCCAAAGGCTCCAATTTCCTGTGCATATTATTTGAGAACTTAAGTACGGTATACGCCCATGTCGGCAGATTTTTGCGAAAGAGAGCTCTAGATTGTTGGCGATCACCTCATCACTCCATAATTGGTGTCAACTTGATACACAATTGATACGGAATCTCTCAGTCTCAGTAGTTCAAGAAGAAATAACCCGTTACCTAGCTCATTTTTTTATACTGGTGTTGTTAATCTAACAAGAATAATAGAGCAAGAGCCCGTGAACCCCAGACCTTCGTATTTTATAAAAGCTGAAAACTTGTTTGCGCATGCTTCCAACACAGGTAAGAACAATGGACCATTATGAAGTTTATGAAGGTTATCCTGGCTTTGGCAGGTAGACCGTATTAAGGGGTGTGAAATACTGATCTAAATTCATCAAATAATAAAGTGTGATTTTTGGTATTACCTTCAGAATATCATTAAAAATCACGTCATTAATTGCCAGACACCTACTATAGTGGCAACCCCTTGCCAGACACCCTTAATGTTCATTAAATTATATGCAATTCTACTCACGTTGTAGTATAAAAGCTGATTTTATATATAATACTTGGGTAAGAATTAGATGATGTTTCCTCATTAGCCAGACATTTTTAATAGTTTCACCCTTGCCAGACAAGCACGTGAGAGCGCGAGACAGTATATATGAGTGGGTGCGAGAGAGACGGCATGATTATAATGACATTGCAAATAAATTTTTGGTACAGATTTATATAATTAATAATTTTAGTGACTCTCAAAAACATCTGAAGAAAAGACATGAGACAAGACGTAATGTCCTCAATCTATCTTTCATACTCTCTGATTACTTCTCATGTAATTAGTCTATTTTTATTGAAATGTTGAGTATTATTTGTTTTTTTATAACCTGTTATCAATAGAATAAATTAAAATTTCTAACAATTTCATTTAGTTGTAGCATCGACTGTTTTCTCAGATGTTTTTGAAATTCACTCAAATAATGAAATATATAATCTGTACCAAAAATTATTTGCATATATACTGTCTCGCGCTCTCACCTGCAGCTACCCTACGTTCTTGTCTGGCGAAGGGTTGGAACTATTGAAAATGTTTGGCTAATGAGGAAACATCATCTAACTATGACATAAGTATTATATAAAAAATCAGCTTTTATACTACATTGTGAGTAGAATTACATATTATAATTTAATGAACATTAAGGGTGTCTGGCAAGGGTTTGCCACGATATTAAGTGTCTGGCAATTAATGACGTGATTTTTAATTATATTCTGAAGGTAATACCAAAAAATCACACTTTATTATTTGATGAATTTAGATAAGTATTTCACACCAATTTAATACGGTCTACCTACCAAAGCCAGGGTAACCCAAACTTCATAATGGTCCATTGTTCTTACCTGTGTTGAAAGCATGCGCAAACAAGTTTTCAGCTTTTATAAAATAACGAAGGTCTGGGGTCACGGGCTCTTAGACTATAACTCCAGACCTTCGAATCGAAATCAGAAAACTACATATATTTCGTGAAAGTCTAAGTCCCTATAAACAAGTCAATTTATACATTTCATGACATTTTATGCGCCTGGTATTCATCGACTTTCATAAATCTTCGTGATGCTATTTTAACATTGTATAATACAACCTGTATATAGGGCACAAAAATTATTGCCACTTAAAATGCTAAACCAAAGAGTGATAACACAAGGCTTCGTCGAAAAAGCGCCATATCTCTCATCTCAATTGCATGATTTCACTCAACAATTCATATCAAATGATAAGATCTGAACAGTCCGTCCCTGTATAAACTCCGATAAGGGTCATATGTTTGCACCCTCTTCCACAACGAAGAGCTTATTGTGTACTACCCCTCATGGGTTTTTTCATTCCTATGAAAAGGTCCCGAGGGACCCCAATTTCGAATCAGGGAAGCGAGCGGTGTAGAAACAAATTAAAAAGTAGACTAGGACCTTGTTTGGAACTGAATTTCAGGCAATGGATTTCGGTTTATCATCTAGAACTTTCACATGTGTTGGCCGTTGTTCATATACATATATATATATATATTTGTATAATAGTTGTGACCTCAGTGTAAAAAGTAAACCTATAGATGGCTTCAGCCAAGTGGAATCTGTTTATTTACGCGAACAATATTCCGACGCGGCGTTGCAAAAACGCCGAATGGAATAAATTGAATAAACGTTACATCCTGAAGAATTTCACTGAACATTGTTGAATAAGGTTGAACCAAGAGTGAATTCAGCTCAAACTTCTTCTGCCATTTTCAGCTCAAAATTTAGAAATTGCTTGTACATTCTCCAAAAGGAAGCGTCATTTTTGACGCGTGTTCTTTGGAATGAGATAAACTGAATTATTTTCTATATAACTGTCTTCTCCAGCCTCATTTTCGAAAAAGTAAGGTTCAATGACTCCGCCGAACCATAAACCGCACCAAACAGTCACACGTTGAGGATAGAGAGGCCTTTCAACAATAACTCTTGGGTTTCTGAAGCGTAGATGCGACAATTTCGCTTGTTGACGAAGCCACCGAAGTGGAAATGAGCCTCATCACTCAAGATGATTTTCGATGGAATTCCGGATCATTTTCATGCATTTCAACGACGCAATCATCAAAGACACGACGTTGTTGAGTATCGGCCGACTTTTTTTGTGTTAACTGAACTTTATGAGCCTTAAGACCGAAATCTTTATGCAAAATACGGTGTATGTAATGACGTTTGTGAAATGCCTAATTCCAAAGAACGACGAGGAATGGACAGAGCTGGGTTTTCTTCAACAGTTTCGGCTACAGCAGCAATATTCTCGGTTGTTCTGGAGCGACGTGCACAGGTTTTATTCTTCACATCACTAGTTGTCCCAACAGCTCGAATTTTTCCACCAATTTCTTCATTGCGCCCGACAAGGTGCTTCACGACGCCCCAATAAGGTTCGAGTTTTACGAACCGTCTCTGCCAAATTTTCACCATTTTATAGTGAATTCTAAAAATTTCAATGCGTTCATCGTTCCATTTTTTATCAACGCGTAGTTCTTCTTGTCAAATGAATCGTTATATCTCAGAAACGGTGGCTCGTAAGAAAAAAAGTATTGATACATTTTTATAGATAATTTTATGATCTACAATTTTTGCTTGAGGTACTTTCATGATAAAACTTACCGTTTTGCTGAAAATCGCGAAAAACTCATTTTTTGACCTTTGACCTTGAATTAAATTTTTCTTTACAGGGGAATGATATGGGAACTTTTAGACATTGTTTATAATTATGTTTTGAACAACTTCACAGAAATTCAGCTTGTTGGGACTTTGTGTAACTTCACTCTCATTTTTGGTCTAAATAGACCGGACTATTAGATTAGTTGAAATATTATTTGAGCGTTTCCAGAACGATGGCTGGTGAACGCTGGTCATACAAGAAGCAAACAAATGGAATAAATTCAATAAATGTTCCATCATGAGGCATTTCACTCAACATTATTAAATTAGGTTGCACCAAGAGTGAATCCAGCCAAAACTTCTGCTGCCATTTTCAGCTCTAAATTCCGAAATTGCGTCTATATAGTCCGGTCTATTTAGACCAAAAAATGAGAGTGAAGTTACATAAAGTCCCAACAAGCTGAATTTCTCTGAAGTTGTTCAAAGCATAATTATAAACAATGTCTAAAAGTTCCTCATCATTTCCCTGGGAGGAAAAAATTTTATTCGAGGTCAAATGTCAAAAAATGAGTTTTTCTCGATTTTCAGCAAAACGGTAAGTTTTATCATAAAAGTAGGTACCTCAGACAAAAATTGTAGATCATAAAATTATCTATAAAAAATGTTTCAATACTTTTTTTCTTACGAGCCACCGTTTCTGAGATATAACGATTCAAAAAGTTATAACTACGCGCTAAGTACACTACCTCATAGCGTGGAAACGTGTGCATATTAAGATGATAACGACTTTTATATCTTTTTGAATCGTTATATCTCAGATAGGGTGGCTCATAAGAAAAAAAGTAATGATACATTTTTTATAGATAATTTATGATCTACAATTATTGTTTGAGGTACTTTTATGGTAAAACTTACCGTTTTGCTGAAAATCGCGAAAAACTCATTTTTTTGACATTGACCTTGAATAAAATTTTTTCCTCACAGGGGAATGATAAGGAACTTTTAGACATTGTTTATAATTATGTTTTGGACAACTTCACAGAAATTCAGCTTGTTGGGACTTTATGTAAACTTCGAATGTCTAAATAGACCGGACTACATGCTCGAAAAAAAAAACATTCCAAAGAACACGCGTCACAATATCCGAAACCGCAAATCAGAAAGAATTCGTTCGGAATGTCGAAACAATTTCGACAACCAACTAGGTACGAAACGACTTCTTACTTCAGGAAATCAGTCCACTTATTCGAGATCTTCCATTAGCCATCTACCAATTAGCGGCCCAGCATTGGGTCGAATTTCTGGGACGTTTAATGGATCGTAAATCGCGAAAGTTTTTACGCGAGACAAATTGATGAAATTAATTCTGCAATGAATGCTAATTTCATCTGGCGATTGTACGGCATAACTGTACTCGAGGTGCAGGGCACTGCTTGCTTTCTCTTGACTTGTTGAGGTGAGGCTTGGAAGCTGTAATTTAAAGATGAAGGTTTTATTCGGTTGGCAATTGAACTTAATACACTGACCGGCAAAATAATCGATCCACTCAACAAATCGATGAAGTTTTTAATTCATAAATTTGTTATTCAAGTCCGATTCGATTGATTTTTTTTTTCAATTGTATCCTTAAACAATCACCAGTTTTGAATTGCAAGAAAACTCAGCATACGTCATTTTATACAGGGTGAAACAAAATCTGTTTTTTATCCTAACTTAAGAACCAACCCTGGTGTGTTCCAGTTGTTCCACCATGTGATTTCTCATTTCACCATCAAGATGCATCTTCTCTGACAATTTAATTCTTCATTCTAACAATAGCTCAATTTTACTTTAAAATACAGGGTTTTTAGTTCATTTTTATTAGGTCAGAATTCAGGTTGAATTTGTTGAAGTACTGTTGTAGCCTAAGGGAAATTCAATGTTTCACTAAAAATCCTGTTCCTTCTACACAAATGGAGCTGTTGTTATAAATGGAGAATTAAATTGTTAAGAGAAGATTTGTCTTGATGATGGGATAAGAAATCACATTGTGGAACAACTGGAACACACCAGGGCTGGTTCTAAATTTAGGGTAAAAAAACAGATTTTGTTTCACCCTGTATAAAATGACGTGCGCTGAGTTTTCTTGAAAGTCAAAAGTGGCGATTCATTAAAATGAACATACCTTCAATTGAAAATAAATTCATTTGAATTGGAGTAGAAATAACATATTTATGAAATTTACCAACTCCATCGATTTTTGAGTGGATCGGTAATTTTGCCGGTCAGTGTATTTGGTTTTTATGAGTCTTCTTTTTCGGAAGTATTTTGGGTTATTGTGTCTTTGTTCTCGGCAGTTATCATTTCTTTCAAATATGGGTTGTTTTATGTTGAACGATAACAATTTTTTCACCTTCATACCCATTTCCAACTTTTTTCAACAAGATAATTATAGGTATTGTTGTTGAGAAAATGATGATTATGATCATGATGATAGGTCTTATAGAATATTCTAGTTTAATTTATCGTCTTCTCTTGCACTGGGTTCAATGTATCGTAAATCGCGAAAGTTTTTACACGAGACAAATTGTTGAAATTAATTCTGCAATGAGTGCTAATTTTCATCTGGCGATTTATGACCTAACTGTACTCAGGTGCAGGGCTCCGCTTGCTTTCTCTCGACCTGTTGAGGTTTTATTTAATAGGTAATTACAGTAAATATTTTGGGTTTTTGTATCTTTGTTCCTGGCAGTTATGGCGTTATAGTTTATTTCCCGAATGTGTGATTTTCTTATGAGAACAATAATTTTGAAAGAACCTTGGATTTTGGAAGATTCAGGGTCGGTAGAACCGTTGATCAGTATGTTCGCAACTAAAAAAATTTCAAATTCATTATCATTTTCTAAGAAATTCTTCAAGAATGACCGCGTTGTTTTGGTGAAAATAATGATTTCCGTCATTCGGAACATCGGTAGAGTGAATCCAATAGCTCCCAGGATATTTCGATTTGATTCATCGTTTTTCCAATTTCATAAGCGTTCAAAACGTTTCTGATTCCATTTCATAAACATAGTTGAATGAAAAATATCAAATACGAAATCAGTACTTAAATGAAATACCGGATCGAGATTTGAATAGAGATAAATGAATAAAATGTAAACGAAACTTCGGTTCCCAAATGGCTCGGTTAAGTTCGTTAACCAGCCAATCGTACAGGGTGTTCCATAAAGTATGGCCATTCAAAATTTTTGTTCCTCAATATCTCAGACAAAACGAAACCCATCGAAATGAAATGTTGCTGCCATTTGCAAGATGCTCATGATAATCTTCATGCAAAATTTCGTGGCCATAGTGTGAATAAAACCATAGAAAATTACAATGGAATATTGAAAAAAAAAAAACTTCATATTTTCATGAAAGAATTTCCGATTCTGATGAAATTGATACACTGAATGTTCGTGCAGAATTTTATAGCCATAGAGGTAACAGAACCATAGAAAATTCAATTGGAATATTGAAAAGAAGAATCTCTATATGATTTCCATAACAGAATGACGGATACAAGTGAAATGTATTTTGTAAATTGAAACTGATATATTAAATGTTCGTGCAAAATTTTGAGAAGATCGCTTCATCAGAACCATTGAACTACATTTTTAAATTATTTATTTTTCACATATTTCATTTTTTAGTAGTAATAGTCTTATGCTGTACCAAAGAACGAGCCCTCAAAAGCTCCTGATCAGGGCTTTTCTTGAATTTTTGACTGAAAATAACGCATTTAATGGTTTTCCAACATATCAACATATGACTAAAAGATAAATTGTAACTGACGACAATTTCTAGGTCGTCTCTATTCAGAGACGTTCTACGTTTCATTATTGCACTGAGAGAAGGTGAAAAATATAAAGCTGGACAAGAATTGAAGAGATCAGAAACTAAATGGGCTCCATATTTTTTGTTTGAATGGGATGCATTATATACAAAGAGATAGGATAGTATGGAGTTGCCATCATTGAAATACACGTGATATCAGATGCGCCATATTACTACCACCTAACGTCAAATTTGACAATCGTTGAATTTTCTGGAGGAATTGTGATTCTTGCGCCTGTTTTCTAGTGATTTTTGCTGCTTAATAATATACAATAAAATGGTTCGTGCACTGTAAGGCTTTCTTCAAGCAGAGAGAGGAAGATAAGATAAGAAGAATTAGAGGAAAAACATATCACAGGTAGGGATGAGTACTAAACAGATCCGCATTCAAAATTTTTGCTAGTCTGTCTTGGTAATCTGATATTTTTTTTATCTGTATATTATCGCCTGAAGAAAAATTGTTTATTTTGATATTCAATTGGCCTTATTTCAACGGGATTCCTAAAGACCCAACACTTCGTATTTTTGGGTGAAATTTGTAAACAGAAAAAACTGGCAACTTAATTCAACCCTGAACTTTCCGCCATATTGGTCTCCGACTTAGCCCCATTCAGTGGTAATATTTTTTTTTACTCAATTGTATGTCATAGCGTCTCTTCTCTATTATATCTCGATGATTATGCATTTTGAATAATGTTAATTGATTAGCCCATATGAGGGCTTAAGCCGGTCCTGAAGATTTGCCGGCTGTATTAAATGAATTATGATCGCATTCTTCTCTTCCTTGTATATTCCGTGAGTAAGAGGCCACTGGCGTAACTTAGAATGCCGAGAAGGTTATATAGCGTCATATGTGACCACTGACCCCGTAAATTGAACCGTATAAAAACTGCAAAGGGGTCATTTGTATACAAAAAAAATGTAGCTGAGATAATTTCAGTCAAACAGTAGGAACTTGAATCGTTGAATCTACAACGGTATCTTTAGTAACGAGCTGATACCTTTTCATAGTTTTTTGAAAGATTTGGTTATCAATGGCTCTTCTAACGTTCTCAAATGATACGTTTTCAATAGAGTTCGAGGTTGTATGACATGTTAATCCCATATTAACATTTCAAAAGAAATATTTTAAACATTGAAAAAGTACATAAATTTATTATTCAATAATTTATTTATTCGTATCTATATGTTTATCGGCGTTTCCGGATATGTGTGACTTTCAGGATATCAATAAAGTGTGTGGACTGAAGACGGAAAATTTGCGATATGCAAGAACGCTTCAGTCAATGCAACAAATGGTAAACATTTTGCTACTTCGTTTGGGGTTCATGCTATGGAAGAAGGTTTTCGTATGGAACAAGACATGGTGTTTTCGGTATATATAATACCTTAAACAAGATGCCATTTCGCTGTAAGTTCCAAGAAATAGCTTGTATCATTCAGAGTTATCCTGTGCTGATGAGTCTAATAAGGACGAAATGGCCATCCATAGATGCTCTGATTAATACCACTTCCTTGCATTTTGTCTCGAACGAGGACGAAATTTGCTCCGAAGTATGACTTTAATATTGGTTGATTTCTATCTATTAATATTATTCTCTGCTTTCACTCTATGTATATTCATGGCGATGTTACGCGTTAAACCTTTTCTATTATTATCAGGATATCTATAAATAAATCTAATTAGGTAAATCGTTACCTATCTGATTTGGCAGAGATCGAAGATTGGGAAACAAGGGAAAGCTCTTTCAAAGAACAAATACCCCAGGTCAGGGACTGATTATACTCCAAAAGAAAAGGCTCATCAAGTTCTATCGTTGTCAATGAAAGATTCAAGGAAACTCACTGGGTTTCTTACTGGTCCTTTTATCGTGAGATCCTACCAAGATAAGATAGTTAAGGAGAACTCTGATACGATACCCTAGGTTATGTATATCGTTTACAGAAATCACCGAGCACATAATTTTGCCTTTGTAATGTATAGCTAAACTAGAATTAGTCCAGTGGGTGGCATAACACTAACGTCTGCTGACATGAAAACAAAGCTACCTAGGAAAGTATAGAGAACTTAGCCAATGAGGTTTTATTTCTGGGAAAATGTAACCTCATTGATAGCAGAATGGCCCTGCAAAATGATGTGACCCTAAGGCAGGTCTTCCACCACTCTTGCATCTGGCCACATATTTGTCTCTTGCCTATATTTGTCATATGGAGCAAGTACTTCACTAGTCATTACATGAACAATTATTTTTCGTTGACGAAGTCGCTCCGATGTATTTGTGGTAGGTACTTGCGAAGAACGAATCTGGTTCCAAGCCAGTTGATATAAGAATGTGGTATCCTATTAAAATAATCGACTTAGAACGGAAGATTTCATTCCTTCGGAAAGCGTACTTTTGGTATTGTTACACACAAAACACATTATCACAGTGTAGAAAGGTAGACATTGTGCCAGTTAACAACATATCGAATAATCAAATCATAAGTATTCTAAATCGTAAAAAATTATCCTTGAAATTCAAATAATTATCTGACGGAGATTCGAGGGGTATATTTTGTCTACATATCAGCAATAAGTGAGAGTTTGTATGAAATTTCCTTTAAGTCTGTTCATGAGAGCAAAAGCACCATCGTGATGTCCAAATGTATTTACATTCCAAATGTTTTGCAGAAAATACGTTTCACACATTCATGAAGTATCTGGATGTTCACAATAGGTGATAACTTCTTCCAAAAAACATCAAGAGACTTAAAATCTTTAGGAAAGTTTTTATATCAAAATGACTCGGTAGAGTTTTTTAGCAAAATCGATCGTATAAGTCGAAATATATGGTTATTTGAATTTACATCCGTTCAATAGTGACAGGACGATGCTACTTGCTTCTTGGATGTAACCAGCAGGAAATTGAATGAAATTATCTCAAATCAGACCTACAATTCCTAATGTAAATCGAGAAGCAGAGACGATCTCTCTTTCTTCGGTATTGTTTAATTTAAATTCGCGAAACCTCTTTGTATGTAGTAAGCGTACTCGTCCAGGATCACCAGTTATAGGTCATTCCATACATCTCCCCATACTCTTCTCGGTTCCCATCATCCTTAATACCCGATCGATCCCGACCTACGCCCATGGCCCACCATGATCGACCACCACCATCCCGTGGAATTCCACTCTGGACCCAATGGACCCATCAGCCATCCACCGCATTCTGCTCTGATCTCTACCACGAGTCACCCAAACATCCCATCATCTCCCAAAAAAAAAACTCCGGAATCCTAACGAAACCACCCTCGCCTTCTCCAACCCCTAGAGCAGGGCGCGACTGCGCCCCCGTCAAGATCAATATTCGGGCATGCACGGTGGGGGTGCATGCACCGAGACACAGGCGGAATCGGATATTGGAAAAGCGCGAAGTCGGCGGCCGCTGCTGGACCCCGTCTACCAAGTCAAATCCGCCTCGAAGGACCATGAGTGTTTGTGTCTGCTGTCCTACGGTTTGGACGAGGCGCCCGGGAGAACGACCCATCGAGTAGAAACGTTTAATTGAGTGTACCTAGTTGTTTAGGTCGTTGTTGTGACAAGTAAGGAGCAAAGACGTACCGCGTATCTGTGTTTTGTGTGAAAGTTGATGTGGACTGGTTTTTGCACCGATGGCCGGCGTCAGGCCGCTGAAATCGGCGGTTTTGGACTCTACCTGGGCTGTTGGTCGGCAGGGACAAAGTTACTGCCAAGGCAGATTCGCGATGGACCTTAACTGAGCTAGTATATACGAGTAGGTACGTAAATAAGACCAGGCTACGTCTCTATTCAAGTATACATTACACTGTCGCTTAGACAACACACAAAAATTTTACCTTATATTCATACAGTGTTTCTGACTCTATTTTTCACTCCAATTCACGAACTATTATTGCAAACGTTGACCTTGAAAGTGTAAACACCCAAAATCATGAAAGAATCCCTTGATATAGTAACCAAGATCAGCTGACTTTCAAACTACGGGGACTACAATTGAATCAATGCTGATTTTGGTTGGATTTCCTACTACAATGAATGCAATGGTTGTTATGATACTCAGATTGCCGATGACAGCTGTCATTGTGATGTCTTTATACAATTGAGTTAATTTGTTTTGATTTCTTGATGAGTCAGGCTTGGAGATTCTAGGCATACAAACAATGTGTGTATAGTGGTAGTTTCCTTCAGAATTGGAATTTTAACTGCAAACAGTACATGATGAAGGGATTTCAATATTGAAAACTGGAATTTTACTCTCTTTTCTCGATACTGATGAAAATACAATTGCATACTACTAAATAAGCCAATACAATTTAGCTATACATTGAGATCTTTAATTTTTATTGTTCAGTTGAATGGATGTCATGCATATTCTAAGACAACAAGGACACGGTAATTAAATTCGGGTTGCACGAAACTTCATTGGTTCATAAAGTATCATTATTTCTTTTTGAATTTTAGTTCTTTTTTGACATAAAATTCAATCAACGATTTGATTATCTGATCAAACTTCTAGATCCTACTATGCGTTGAAGTAAAAGTTTCTTTCCTTTATTACGTTTTATCATTTTTGATTAATTTGTGTACAATTTAACGCAAAATTTGTGCGAAGGAAGATATCACCTAAAACAGTACAGGCCTAGAAAGTCACACAAATAAAGTATGGAATCAGAATAAGAAAGACAACTCAACTGTAAATTCCCTCTGGCAAGGAAAATAAAACGCGGTATAGGTTTCGAATATGGTCAAAACTTATCCAATATGCTTCGAATAAAGACCACATAATTTTACAGGGTGAAGCTTTCATAAAATCAAAAGAAGAAAATCATAATAACAGATATCAATCAAAAACATCAGAGCTCCGATAATAAGATATTTGATTTTTGTTCCTCACTATCTCAGACAAAACGAAACCAATCGAAATGAATGCGGTCACATGCAAGATGCCCATTATGAGTCCTTTGCAAATTTTTGTGGCCATAGTGTCAACAGAACCGAATCTTTATATTTCGATAACAACATATACCATTCGAGTGAAATTTATTTTGCGAATGAAAATTTATATACTGTTCAGGCGAAATTTCAAGAGGAGCCATACTCGTATAATATTCAATTGTGATATTGAAAAGACGAATGTCTATATTTCAATAACTTCTGAAGAATGCTTGCCGAAACGTCGAATACAAGAAAAAAAATTTAAGAAAAGCCCTGAGTAGGAGTTTTTGAGCAGTCGTTCTTTAGTGGAGCAATAATACGATTACCTCAAATTTCATATGGGAGTTTACATTGATACCGAATATATAAATGCAGAATCTCAGCACGATCGGAATTATATTCTAAAAATCATTCAAAAAATTAAAAATGTAAAAAATAAATAATTACAAAAATTTAATTCTATGGTTCTGATGATGCGATCCCCTTGAAATTTTTGCATGAACATTCAGTGTAGTAGTTTTCATTCTCAAAATAAATTTCACTCGAATCGGATATTCTATTATGGAAATATAAAGATTCTTCTTTCAATATTCCAATTGAATTTTCTATGATTGACAAAATTTGGCATGAATATTCAGTATATCAATCTTAATTCACAGAAAAAAATTCATTCGATTCGGATATCCTGTTATGGAAATATGACATGGTTTTGTTGAAATCGAGGTTGAAATTATGGCCAGGAAATTTTGGATGAACATTCAGAATATCGATCTCTATTCACAACAAAAAAATATTACTCGAATCAGATATCTTTTTATTTTTTTTTCAATATTCCAAGTGGATTTTCTATGGTTCTGTTGACACTATGTCCAAAAAATTTTGCATCTTGCATTTAATTTCGATTGGTTTCATATTTTCTGAGATATTTAGGAACAAAAATTCTGAAGGGCCATATTTTATGGAACCCCTTATACGATTTGGCTGGTTAACGAACCTAACCGAGCCATTTGGGAACCGAACTCACCCTGAAAATTTCAAGTCTCTAGGACAACCGCTTCGAAAGTTATTGTGCTAACTGCCGAAAGGACGGCCTCACGGACATAATTGAATTTGATCACGAATTCGTCATCAGGGAGCCTAACCCTATCGTTTTGAGAGCATTTTCGGCTCAAAATTCGAAAAATTCAGACATTTGGGCAGTACTCGTTAATGTAGAACGAGCACTCAAAAAATTATGGAAAGCTCAAATGATATTTCAATGTTCAGATGTGTGCAACACGACTGTTATTGAAAACTGCATGAAACGTTTAGTTTGTGTTCCACTCAGCAAACGTGTGATTGTCATAATAAACAAAGTGTTTTTGAATTGCATTGAATTCGGAACATCCTGTGTATACTAAAGAGTAGGCCATGATGCACGTCTCAAATAAAATACCCCCATCAATAACTCCCATACGCTTCATTACAGGTAATAAAAAAACGCGACCCCCGTATATACCATTTTCAGTGCAAAACAGTCATACAGGGTGTTCCTAAATCGAACGTACAAACGAAGAGGGGAGATTCCTTAAGTGAGTTTAAGAAAAAAAAGTCCCATAAATATGGGGTCGCAAACGTTTCGTTTTCGAGATACAGAGTGTTGAAGTTTGAATTTTTTTCAAGTTTTTTTCTCATAGTATCTACACTTCACAAGCTATTCAACTGAAATTTGGCATAGATATTACAGTTGAGAGTTATCACCACGTGACATGGCAATTTCGATAGAAGATCTACAGGGTGCTATTTTTTCTGGAACACTGCCACCTGTTCTTCTGCAGAACTTTTTTTTGGTGAGCAACTGTTAATTTGAAAAAATGTAAAAAGGAGCTTTGTTCTTATACGAAACTTTTCGGTCTCTTGTAGTTTTGTCGTATCTACCAACGATTTCGAGAAAAAAAATTTTGAACGATTCTCTCGAAATCCTCTTGAAAATCCAAATTATGATGGGAAGGCCACTTTGTAAGCTGTGGTGAATGAATTCAGTGTCAGTTTTTATGGAAAATTCCTGATCTGTAGCGATGATTCATAAAGATTAGATAAACTGGTATAATCAACACATGTTTTTGATTAAAACTTTAACACCCTGTATCTCGAAAACGAAACATTTGCGACCCCATGTTTATGGGACTTTTTTTTCTTAAACTCACTTAAGGAATCTCCCCTTTTCGTTTGTACGTTCAATTTAGGAACACCCTGTATAAGTACAGATCTCAGCACAATCAGAATTTTATTCTGAAAATTATTCAAAAATGAAATATGTAAGAAATAAATTATTGCAAAATTTAATTCTATGGTTCTGATGATGCGATCACCTTGAAATTTTGCATGAACATTCGAAATAGTAATTTAGTTTGCAATCTCAAATAAATTTCACTCGAATCGGATTTCTGTTATGGAAATACAAAGATTCTTCTTTCAATATTCCAATTGAATTCTTTATGGTTCACAAAATTTGGCATGAATATTCAGTATAGTCCGTTCACGAAAGGTTGAGCACATAGTAGGCGTTTCTTTATTTATCTGAAGTTGGCGGTATTTGCTGTCATAACCTAAAATAAATTTAATGTTGCCGAATGTACCCGGCCTCGTGCGACGAGCTTGCGAGTTATCAGACAACTCTATGCAATATTGACAACATTGTGTATCAATCTGACAAGAAAATGAACGTCATAACCTAAATTTTAAAATACACAGTGGAATATGTCAAATTATCATGGCCAACCGACGGCTCAACCTTTCGTGAACGGACTCTATGTCAATCTTAATTCACAGAAAAAAATTCATTCGAATCAGACATCCTGTTATGGAAATTTAACATGGTTCTGTTGAAATTATGACTAGGAAATTTTGGATGAACATTCATAATACCGATCTCCATTCACAAAAATCATTCCCCGGTGAGGAAAAAATTTTATTCGAGGTCAAATGTCAAAAAAATGAGTTTTTCGCCATTTTCAGCAAAACGGTAAGTTTTATCATGAAAGTACCTCAGACAAAAATTGTAGATCATAAAATTATCTATAAAAAATGTATCAATACTTTTTTTCTTATGAGCCACCATTTCTGAGATATAACGATTCAAAAAGATATAAAAGTCGTCATAATATGCACACGTTTCCACGCCACCTATGAGGTAGTGTACTTAGCGCGTAGTTATAACTTTTTGAATCGTTATATCTCAGAAACGGTGGCTCGTAAGAAAAAAAGTATTGAAACGTTTTTTATAGATATTTTTATGATCTACAATTTTTGTCTGAGGTACTTTATGATAAAACTTACCGTTTTGCTGAAAATCGCGAAAAACTCATTTTTTTGACATTTGACCTCGAATAAAATTTTTTCCTCACAGGGGAATGATGAGGAACTTTTAGACATTGTTTATAATTATGTTTTGAACAACTTCACAGAAATTCAGCTTGTTGGGACTTTATTAACTTCACTCTCATTTTTGGTCTAAATAGACCGGACTACAAATAGTATTCAAATGTTCAGATGTGTGCAACACGACTGTTATTGAAAACTGCATGAAACGCTTAGTTTGTGTTCCACTGAGCAAACGTGTGATTGTCATAATAAACAAAGTGTTTTGAATTACATTGAATTCGGAACATCCTGTGTATACTAAAAGGTTGGCAATAAAACACCCTCAAATAAAATACCCCCATCAATAACTCCCATACATTCATTCCAGTTAATAAAAAACGCGACCCCGTGTGTACCATTTCCAGTGCAAAACAGTCATATATTCAAAGCCTCACAAAACGAGATAAACATTCGTTCCTCTCTGTATCTCAACAGAAAGCCTCAATGTCCCATTCCAATCCGACGCCTCGCGAGAGGAAATAGAGGAGCTAGAATCCTTCGACCCAGTTCGTCTTTTTGTAGTCTTGAAGCGGGGTTACTGGACGTGAATAAACACGATTACCGGAAAATCCCTCGTGGAAAAGCGAGATTTCCCGGAGCCGCAGATTGATCCACAACGTCTGCCAGAACCGGAAAGAGGAAAATTGCGCCCGTATTATCTGCTGACGCCGGTTATTTAAAAAACCCTTTCATTCCTCCAGCTGCTGGATGGAAATTCGATTTGGGAGTCAAAATGACGATAGGTATTATTGAGATATTTCCAACATGGTCTGATGCTAAAGGAGGTGTTATTTTGAATAGTCCGCTATTACATTGGATGTCACGTTTGTAGCCGTCATTTTTTGACATTTGACAAATAGAAACTACGCCATTATAAAAAAGAACGATACACGCTTCAAGAACGTATTGAAATTATTAAAATTCACTATAAAGATGGAGAAATTTGGCAGAGACGGTTCGTAAAACTCGAAAATTTTTGGGTCCACGTGACGCAACTTGTCGGACCCCAATGAAGAAATTGGTGGAAAAATTCGAGCTGTTGGGAAAAGCATAAAACCCGTGCACGTCACTCAAGAACAGCCGAGAATATTGCTTTCGTATCGGAGAGTGTTGAAGAAACCCAGGTTTGTCCATTCCTCGTAGTTCTTTGGAATTATGACAAACGTCATTACACCGTATTTTGCATAAAAATTTGGGTATTAAGGCTTATAAAGTTCAGTTAACACAAGAACTCAAGCCGACCGACCATCAACACCGTCTTTGCTGATTGGGGTCGTTGAAATGCATGAAAATGATCCGGAAATCCTTAGAAAAATCATCTGAGTGATGAGGCCCATTTCCACCTCGGTGGCTTCGTCAAAGAGCAAATTGTCGCATCATGATTTTCTTATATGGCTGAAGTAGGATAGTATTGATCTGGACAACGTTTACTTTCAACAAGACGGCGCTACGTGCTACATAAGCAACGAAACCATTGATCTTTTGCGGAAAAGTTTCCGGACCGTGTTATCTCTCGAAGAGGTGATCAGAATTGGCCACCGAGATCTTGTGATTTAACACCTTGCGACTTCTTCCTTTGGGGCCACGTAAAAGAGAAGATCTACCCTAATAGCCCAGCGTCGATTCAAGACCTCAAAGATGGAATTGGTGAGGCTATCGAGGACATAGGGCAGCCACTTTACGATTTGGTTATGAATAGGAAGGTACTTGATTCGACTTTTTGTTGCGATCAGCCTTGGAAGGCAGATGGGCTAATAATCATTTGATCGCGATAACGTTATTTCACTTCTTTTAATCACTTTTATGATAAAATGGGATTTCAATTGAAATTCCTGTGAAATAACTGTAGCTCGTGTGATTTTTGCAATAATTTTGGTCTCACTATTGATGGAAAATGTAAACATTCGTCAGAATTTTAGTTGTGAAATTACCGTTTTCTGTGATAGGAAATGAAGTAAAATAATAAAAGGTACAAAATACCGAAACAATATTTTCAAAAACGTTTCAAATCCACTCGTTGTGGACATTTTATGGACAATAATAATAACAATATTTTAGAAAATATTATAAATTTCCTAAGAGCGTTTGGAGATTCTGTTGTCAACGCAGCCACAGCAACCTAGCTGAATGTAATCACTCAATCACTCATTGCCGCTCGTACTGCTGGTCCTTTGACCTCTCTCCGAAAAACCTCCAATTTAGGGAGCATGAGCAGCACGAGGAGCAGCGGAAGGCAGCAAAGAAGTGTAGTGAATACATTCTCGCGCTGCCCACTTCTTTGCTCAATTCCCTGCTCAAATTGTGAATTTGAGTATTTTGATTTCTGACGCACAAAATACGGGCGGAAAATTTAAATTATCAAAACAAATAACTATTTCATTCTATTTTTACGTTCAAAAACAACATTATTTGATCCATATATCAAATTTGATCTAATGGATTTGGAATTTATTACTATGCATTTTTGATATTGTGAAATGCTTCAGTCAACAATTTTAATCAACTTAAGGCTGAATAAACCACATTAAATTTTGGCTGATTTCACAAGTTTTTACACTTATTTCGATTTCAACGAGAATCGCAATTGCATAATAAATGTTTATTCTACTATGAGGTAATGTACTTTTTATGATTGCTTTCTTCTGTTGAAAAACAAAACTTCTCAACTTTTCCATCTTTGTAATCTGGAGAGCTCCTCTAAAAAATTCAAATATGCTGTGGAAATATTATCTGTTGTCACAATGTAAATTGAAAAACACCGTATATATACATCTAACAAAATCTCATTCATTCAACAGGGTTCAGGGTTCCAAAAGCATCCCAAGCAGTTCAGTGTTTCCAAGCAGAACACAATATCCTACCATATGGCTCACCCATAAATTGAGTTGAAATTAAAATCTATTGTTGTCACCCCAACAAAAGAGATAACAGTCATGAAGATAAAACCAATTTAATACTCCCAGTTTCAGAACGTTTGAATCGGTTAAAATAGGTGGTTCAATCTTTGCCTCGTATATCAAACCACTAATCCTTGGTGACTTAGTCACTGACCATTCTCACTGCGATTTTCGAGAGTCACGAAGAACAGGTTCTCCCTATCGAAAGGATCGAGGTGAGGCGACTAGCCAGCCCAGATTTGAACACATTCGACCTTCTCTTGGAGAGTGCCTTCGCCGCTCCCAATACGAGGGCTACATGAAAGTTGCCAGACATTGAAAATCTTCAGACGTTGAACGTATATCTACCTGGACGTATCAATTAGCATTTTTAGATTGTGCACAATTGATACCTATCTGCACTGCGACCAATGAGGTCTCTTGAGTAACCATAATACATATTTAGAGGAATCTGATTCCCCTCGAAAACTTGATTATTTTCCTAGTAGACTCCGTCTCATGTAGGCTGACTTCAGTGTCAAGATACTTGGTAGAGTAGAGGCTTTTTCGGAAACTTACTCGGGTTAACTCGATCCCCAACCTTCACGTTCGTTTACCTAGCCCCAACATCCAACCTGTGTTCGGAAATTAAAGTGCTATTAACTCGATCACTGAACCAGGTTCATTTATCGAAACCCTACACTAGAGCAGGGTCGTAGAATCACCGCATGCGCACTGCAGTTTAGTTTTGCATTTAAAAGGCGGGAATAAGTCTTCTACTCTTTTCTTAGTATTTCCATATATTCCATTGTTAAAAACTATGCGAAGAGAAGATAATTTAAGATATTGACTCCATTCTGAAATCAGTTGTTCTCGCAATTTGTCCCAAGAGGGATGTGCCCAAGCGGAAATTTTGCGAGAAGAAGAGTGGACATACACAAGAATTGCAGAAAGGTTCGGAGTTTCTCATACAAGTGTGTTCAGAATGTTGCAGCGATTCAGAAAGACAGGTATGAATGTCCGAAGACCAGGACAGGCTTGACAACGGGTACAACTGCCATTCAAGAACGTTACTTGAGAGTTTTTTTCGTTGAGACAACGGTTCGTAACCGCTCGCCTCCTTCAAAATCAGCTTGAGCAAACCATGGGGTGCAAATTAGCACTCAGACAATAAGAAATCGCCTCAGAGAATATGATTTGAGGCCTCGTGTCGCGGCAAAAGGCCCAGCTCTTACCCCAGCCCATCGAAAGGCGCGTTTGGATTTTGCGAGAGAGCATATCCATTGGGAAGAGGCTGGTTGAAAAAGAGTTCTCTTCACAGATCTTGATCTGCCTCTACCATTGTCATCGACGTTCCCTTGTATACAGACGTCCACATGAAAGATATGCTCAGTGCAATTGCCTGAATACTTCTGGTTTCGGGGGAGGATCGATTATGGTATGGGGTGGAAAATCTTTGACTGCTCGCATAGTCCTAGTGGTCGTTGATAATGGAGGTATGAATGCTGATAGGTATTAAGGAACATTGTTGAAGAGCATGTAGTGCCATTTGCCCCATACATCGGTGAAAATTTCATTTTTATGGACGATAATGCCAGACCCCATCGTGCGCGCATCGTTCAGGAGTACCTTGAAGAGGTTGAAGTCTCTCGAAGTCCAGATGTGAATCCGATTGAGTATGTTTTGGGAAAACCTCAATAGAAGGCTGAGAAGTTCAGAAAATCATCAAGCTACTCTTAATGACTTAGGAATCCCACTCAGAGAAATCTGGAAAGGATTAGATTAGAACACTCAAGTCAATGTAGAGTTAACTTTCATTAAAATTGAGATTTTCAGAATGTGCGTTAATGTTTTTGCGCAGTGTAGTTTACATGAGTTTCAAAAATATGTATTTGGTATGTGCGTAATCCGTTGCTCAAACTCAATATAATACTCGTAGATAGATATAAGTTATGAAAATGAGATTCATGGTCTCCCTGTAGGTATATCCACGAAAAAAATGTGTTCAGTACAGGAAACATGAAAACATTCAAGGGAAAACCGCCGTTTCGTTTCGGCGTGATTGATTGTGCCACGTGACTCAGTCCGCTCAAACCCCAGACCAAATATAAACAAACCAGTCACGCACAAATAGCAAGGTAAGCCCCCTTTTCCATCTTCATCGGTGGGCAATTAGGCAAAACGGATCACGGTATAAAAACACAAATCCCACGTGTATACCGTTGTAGCGGCGGCACAATGCATCGCGTGAGGCCAAACGTTCCGCGTAGTTCGGATTCTCTGTGCTCCGATTATACAACCGCCGAATTCTATAGCTTCGTGAGGCTGTTTGCACAAGTACAAAGGAGTCCTTTTACACCTGTGGGATTCGGCTTCTCCAGGCAATTTAACATGGCGCTAAGGGAGCGTAAGCGAGAATGTAAGACCGGTTTCGGGTTACGAGATTGGACTGGAATCAAACAAAGAAGATTTTTGTGATTTTAGCAGACCCTCCATATCGCCTTCTATTCCAGTTCACCAATACAAGCCCCCAAATCAGAAACGAACGAGGAAGAAATGTTAACAACATAATATGGACTTGGCAACAATTCTCGAATGGGGATGCAATAACTTAGTAGATTTCAATGCTAACAAAAGACAAGCATGTCTTTTCTCTAGAATTGCCGATCTTGATAGTTGATAGTTTACAGAGGGGTTACAGTCCACTGCGACCTTAAGGTCTATTGTGCCCCCTTACAGAGCTGTTCTGGCCAAAAACCTTCACAGCTCGCCTTCCAGTTCCAGAGATCTAATGAAATCTAGTAACTGTGAAGACTTCAACGAGGCTAGTTCCTCACTCTTACAAGTTTTCTTGCCCAAGGCATTTCCTCCTCAGGCTCGTAATGCCGAGGCATTCCGTGACTAGGTGAAAGGGGTTTCTTCCTCCTCCCACAGAACCTACACTCGTCAGTGTCCGACAATCCCATCCTCAACAGGTGCTTCCTAAGGCGACAATGTCCTGTAAGAAAGCCAGTGGGAGTGGCATTCTTCTTCTACCAAGATCCAGATATCTTTTGGATCCCGCTGTCTCGAAGTTCCGAAGGAACTTAGTGGAATGATTCATCCCTGGGAGATTCCGCCAGAGCTTTTCCCTCTCTCGCTTTCTCCTTCTCCAGAAACTCCTTCTTATAGGTACATTTAGATATACCACAGAAGGTTCTGGTCCAAAGAGGGACATTTGTGCGCCCTCTTTGGCGAGTGTATTGGCCTCTTTTCGTTTCCTTCGATTCCCGAGTGGCCGGGAACCCAGATAAAAAGACCTTATTTTTCTTGCCTACCTCGTTGAGTTTGTTCCGATCTTACAATGCCAACATAAGCTTGTCAGGAGTAACCATACCTCTGAAGTCATCCATCTAGATGCTTGGTATACTATCAGCAATAATTTTTCTTGGGAAAATCACTTGAGATCAATCGCTAAAAGTGCATCTCAAAAACTTGGTTTTCTGTTTCGTGCCATCAGCTATTTCCCTTCCAGTCAGCTGCTTTATGATCTATAAGGCATAGATCCGACATGTCTTGGATTACTGGTCCCAACGAACATGAGGCTCTGCAACACACATTGCCTGGGAGGTGTTTCCCGAGGCATATAACCTCCAGAAATTCAAAAAGAACACCAATTCCTACCTTCTTTCCCTTGGTTCTCACGATGTTCTCTGAACATTACAGGTTATCTCCTTTTGTGGGAACCTGAACATAAAAAAACTATGCCTCACTATGTAATGCCGGCCATTGACAACGTTATTTTTCAATCCGTTCATACCGATGAGATAAGAACCGTCTCGGCAAAAGTGCCAAAAACCGTGTGTGGCGAAGAACCGTCTGTACGCCTCGTCGGTAAAAATATATGCCGATGCTTGATTTTTGTTACGATGGTTCATCGGTTGTCGTGCCATACCGACTGTGTGTGGAGATTTCGTAGAGAATCTGAGGTTATTTTCCAGCGTAGTATAAGCCTCGTTTCTTTTTTTCTTTTTTACTCTGCACCGAAACTGCGCCCGCCACTGCTAGGAGATGTTTCATCTTCATGACGTGCTTTTTCGCGAGCGAGAGCAAATAACTGGTAGAATTTACCGAAATGTGTGGGCAAAACAGTTCGGCGATATGACTCGGCGATTCGAACCGAGGCGAGGAAAACGGATGAAAAATAACGATGTCTATGGCCGCTTCACTCAGATCGAATCGTAATGCTGGCATTACATTCTACGTGTCGAAATTGGAATATCGTAGTGGTTTAGAAATCGAAATGCTATTTATACTTGGTGCGTCGACAACGTAGCAATTAACAGTTTGAACCAATTCCTTCTGCATCCAGAACAAAACCTGCCTAAGATTTCACTTTAGCCCAACTCAAGTCCCTAGAAATTGCTCGAGAGCTGAAAAATGGTTTGAATCCCCTTTAAGGGAATAACGAGTAACCAAGTTTGCAACAGTTTTTAGGTTGCAATTTAGAATTTTAGATTAGAGAACTCAAAAACTGTGAAAATGTCTCACTTTTTTCAGTATTTTGCTTAGAACTCAAAAAGTATGCTTCTTTTGGAAAACTTTGTTCTTTTCTTTTTTGAAGAGCATTACAATTTATGTATAATGGCGTTAAAACTCAACCTGAACATTTACCTTTAAGTCCAAAAGGACTACAACCATCGAATAATGTCATAGAAATAAACTTGCAGAATCACATGCCCTTTAAAATTTTAAATTAGCTCACTTCAGTGCTGAGATATGAATTTAAACGGGAAGAGTACGTAGCACCAAATGTTTGCCAAAGCAAACGCAACAAAACGTACTTTTAACTCAAAACTTCCACATTCATGAATTTTTCTCAAAGTCATCTCGAATTTTGAAAACTTATAACAATTCAAACTCAACAAAGTATCATATCAAGCTCTCTAATTATCAGTGACTTACCAGACGATCACAGAAAATAGAACAATCAAACAGGGAGAAAAAATGAGAGATGGAAAAATTTATGACAAATAAATAAGTAGAAAAAATTCATTCACAATTTCGAACCAGTATAAAAGGAAAGTCGAATGAATCATTCTTGTATGGTTTTTTCAAGCATACTTGATCGAGAGAAATGGTAATAGGTCAGTTTGATATCTTACTGTTTCGACTTATTCTACACAGAGAGTTGTCCTGAATTACAACAGCCAATCGATTTACCCAAGAAGGCTCAAAAAAATTCAATTCGAGAATCCTATATCCAAAAGGTTTCAAAGTAGTCGGTTCTTTGAGATCGCCAAAATCGCTCTGTAGCAGCAATCAGCTTTCATAATAAATGCAAAACAGTTTCGATAAGTTTAAGAAGAATTCTTATCAAAATTAATAAAATCGAGCCGATGTCATTATTCAAGATAAAAAACATGGATTATTCTATCCCATGTATAATTTTTCAGGAACCCTCATCAACCCAAAAAAATAAACGACTTTACTACATATAAAGCACAATAAAACTGAAAAGTTAACATTGCTTTTATTACCAGCATAATAAACTGACATTTACTTCACATCTTGAAATGCTCCGTTTGTACACACTTCGTTCCACTTCAGAAACTTCCTCAAAATGACCGAAGGACACACTCGAGCGTTGAAGCAGACGAATTAAAAGGACACAAATGGCACTTGACGACACGCTTCGTCTAGAAACGCTAAGATGCTTTTTTAATTTCGGCGTTAATGAATGGAAACTCGGTGAGCATGGCCTATGGCTTAAACCCGACACGCTCATCAAGTCGCTGTAGGGACCCTCACAGACAATGCGGTTTTCCATGTTTTTAATTTCTTCTTTGGAAAGGGATTTTTGTTCTCGATATGGAGATATAACGACGTGGCATGGAGAGTGAAAATAGAGGGATGTAAATCTGGGAAGTTGAATACGATGTAGCCACACACATCTCTTTGAATCTGTGGTTGATAATTTGAAGAGGCTGTGGAATAGAGTTTACATTCCAGTCAAAAGAGACAAAGCCTGAGGTTGTGGTTTGAGTTATACAAACGTGCAGATATTTGAATTGATGAAAAACTGTACTGCTATCAGAATCGAACATTATGTTTCACCCTTGATAGATTCTTTTTCAGATTTGTATCTTTGCATGACTCGATTGTAAGTATTTTCTGCCCGAAAAACACTCGATAGTGTAGGTATACTCAGTTCTTGACCCGTATTTTCCAACGCCTGTTCCTATAATGGTTTTAGAACCATCTATGTACAATTTGACGATATTACTTTAAAGTTTTGGATATTGTATTAATTTTTAAGCTCTCGTTATCCTTAAACGAGTACTATATCGTTTTGCCCAAAGTCTGTAATTTTTCGGATTTTGAGCCGAAAATGATTTCAAACGATAGGTTAGACCCCCTGATGACGAATTCGTAGTCAAAGTCGATTCTGTAAGTGGCGGGTTAGCACAATAACTCTCGAAGAGATTCTCCTAGAGACTGAAAATTTTCATGGTGACTTCTGATTTCGGTTCCCAGATGGCTCGGTTAAGTTCGTAACAAGCCAAATCGTACTGGGTGTTCCAAAAAATATGGCCATTCAAATTTTTGTTCCTCAATATCTCAGACAAAATCGAACCCCATCGATGATTGAAATGTTGCGACTATATGCAAGATGCTTATAATAAGCTTCATGCAAAATTTTGTGGCCATAGTGTGAACAGCACTATAGAAAATTCAATTGGAATATATAGAAAAAATCTCTATATTTCCATAACAGGATAACCGATTCAAGTGAAATTTGTTTTTTGAATCAAACTTGATATACTGAATGTTCATGCAAAATTTCAAAGGATCGCATCATCAGAACCATATAATTTAATTTTTAATTATTTTTTTTTTAATTTTTTGATTAATTTCCAATATAATTCCGATTGAGCTGAGATTCTGCATTTAGATATTTGGTATCAATCTCAAATCCCATATAAAATTTTTAGGTAGTAGTCCATATTTCTCCATCAAACACGAGCGCTCAAAGCTCCTGCTCGGGGCTTTTCTTGTATTTTTTTTATTCTTGCTTCTCCCATATCATCCAGTTCAATTTTATCATAACATCACTCGGTAATTCGCTGATGAGAAGTACTTGTTCAAAGAAAACCAGACTCTGTCTTACGGCAGAAACTGCGAGAACAAATTGAAAAAAAACGAAGCCATGTCAAGAAATTTCTAAAAAAACTTTCAAGTCTGAAACAGAAATAATTAAAAAAAATTTAATTAGATGAAGTGCCCCTACGAAAATCGTACGTGTAACGTTTCGGTGTCTATATCAGACACCTTCTTCAGACGAACTTGTAAATCTTCAGAATTGTGTTACATTGTCTTTTTCGTTCATTTTTACTGTTAGGCAACAATTTTTTTTCAAGACCAATTTGCTCCTGACAAATAAGTGCAAAGCGAGTTGGATTCTCGCAGGAGCACTTCCACAAATTAAAACTTTTTTCAATTATTTTTGTGTGTTTTTCATTTGCAGTCTTATTGACATTGAAAATTACATTATCCTTTTCATTTATTTCCTTTTTCCGTTTTACTGTTAGGAGTGTTAGGCAACAATTTTTTCAAAACCAATTTACTCCTGACAAATAAGTGTCAAAGATATTCGCAGGAGCACTTCATCTTAATTGAATTTTTTCAATTATTTCTGTTTCAGAGACTGGGAGTGAAAACCCTGAAAGTTTTTTAGAAAATGCAGAATCCTGCCAGATTATATTTTAATCGATACATGTTCAAGAAACTTTCATTGTTGAAATTATTCTACAAATCTTCCTATTTCGTTTGTACTTTCAATTGGAGAACACTCTGTATACAGGGTGTTTCCTAAACATGCGGCAAAAATTCAGGGGGTTGTTCTTGGACTATTTTAAGCATGTTTTGGTCCTTTGATGATTTTTGAAAAACCTCTTTGTTTCGAAGATACAGGGCGAACAACATTTTTCATATTTTTTAAAATTAATAATAGTTTAAATAAAATGCGTACCGCACTGTGTTTACTAAGTAGGTACAATTTATTTTTAAATTTTTGTTTAACAACATTCCAATTACTAAAAGCGGCCAGTTTTTGACTTAAAATTTGATAAGTTCAGATGGGTAAAGGAATACAGATTAAACACGGTTTTCATTTGAATTCGTTTTTTGGGCTAGAGGTCGTCATTTTCAACAGTTTTTGTAGGTTTGAGTTAAATTTTCATGTAATTTTTCATAATAAAATGTTGAGTTAAATGTTCATGTAATTTTTCATAATAAAATTTATTATCTAAATTTTGTTTCCCTGTTATCTTCGAAACAAAGAGGTTTTTCAAAAATCATCAAAGGACAAAATATTCTTAGAATAGGCCAAGGAACAATTCCCTGAATTTTTGCCGCATGTTTAGGAAACACCCTGTATACACTGTGTTGCCCAGATCCGCCTATTACATGAAAATATCACTTCAGTTCGGAGGCGCACCTCAAGTTGAAGACACGTCATTGCTCTATAAATTATAAAATCGATTTCTATCCATGCAAACGTTCAAGTTATGCATAATCAGCGCCTACGATAAGTGAACCATGGCGTGCTATCAAAATGCATTTTCGCAATTACAAGCTACATTTTCGCTCACACCTACACGTCTACATTCTGTTAAAAAAGCTTTTAATTCATCGAAAAAATCGACCGTTCCAAGTTATTCTGAGAAGTGAGTAATCAACTCATTCATTATTCGTATGTAGATTGAGTGTGATTAATTCTTTAATTAGAGTTGATTTGATATGTTAATTACATGGTTCTATGCACCGGTTCTATGTTCTATGATATTTTCGTTCAGCATTTCAGACCAAGGTGTCACATGAACAGAAGACCTCAAATTGTCTTTATATTTTTTCTGCGCACTTGTTCTTAGTTTTGACCAAATATCTGTAATTTCGATTTCCGAGTGAAAACCCTCAGTTGAAGCCTGTCAGGATACCTTACCTACCGGCTGTACGTACAATAACATTCTAACGGTTAAACTAGATACTTAAAATTTTCAATCTCTAATTGGTTATTTGGGGGAAACCGCTTTTTGATGAATATTTTTACGTTTAATTCGTTGTGAACTGTTCAACTGTTATTAAAATTTTATTCGGGCTATTTCCATCACATTTTTGCTCCTTGTGTTCAACGTTTCGGTCAGGATTCGGCAGCCGTCGTCACGAAAACACTTATAGAGCAAGAGCCCTTGAACCCCAGACCTTCGTTATTTTATAAAAGCTGAAAACTTGTCTACGCATGCTCTCAACACAGGTAAGAACGATGGACCATTATGAAGTTTGGGTTAACCTGGCTTTGGCGGGTGAACGGTATTAAAGGGTGTAAAATACTGATCTAATTTCGTCAAATTATAAAGTGCGATTTTTTTATATTATCTTCGGAATATCATTAAAAATCACGTCATGAATTGCCAACCACTTACTATAGTGGCAACCCCTTGCCAGACACCCTTAATGTTCATTAATTATATGTAATTCTACTTACGTTATAGTATAAAAGCTGATTTTTATATATAATACTTGGGTAATAATAACATAATGTTTCCTCATTAGCCGGACATTTTTGATAGTGCCAACCCTTTGCCAGACAAGCTTGTAGTTTAGCTGCAGGTGCGAGCGCGAGACAGTACTTATATATGAGTGGGTGCGAGTGAGACGGCATGATTATAATGACTTATGCAAATGAATTTTTTGGTACAGATTTATATAACTAATCATTTAAGTGAAATCTCAAAAACATCTGAAAAAATACAACTCGATGCTACAACTAAATTGAATTGTTAATAGAATAATTTAAAATTTTTAACAATTTTATTTAGTTGTAGCATCGGATGTCTTTTCTTTAGATGTTTTGAGATTCATTAAATGATTAAATCTGTACCAAAAAATTTATTTGCAATAGTCATTATAATCATGCCGTCTCACTCGCACCCTCTCATATATACTGTCTCGCGCTCGCACCTGCAGCTAAACTACAAGCTTGTCTGGCAAAGAGTTGGCACTATCAAAAATGTCTGGCTAATGAGGAAACATTATCTAATTATTACCCAAGTATTATATATAAAAATCAGCTTTTATACTATAATGTAAGTACTCGTAGAATTACATATAATTCAATGAACATTAAGGTGTCTGGCAAGGGTGTGCCACTATAGTAAGTGTCTGGCAATTCATGACGTGATTTTTAATGATATTCTGAAGATAATATTAAAATATCACACTTTATAATTTGACGAAATTAGATCAGTATTTTACACCCCTTCAATACCGTTTACCTGTAAATTCTATAATCAGGATATCGACCGTTCGGTTCGGGGCCCGTTTATGGACCAAGGAAAGAGCAAATATTTTTAACGTGTTCAACTTTTTATTAATTGACAACTACTCCTGCCAAACATTTCATACAACTAGATCAAAAATATATATAAAATGTAGTAACTATGAATACGGAAAATCTAGATTGTAGTCCCAACATCCTCCGGCCTAAGGGGTTCTCCTCTTCAGAATTCTACATATCTAGATTTTCTGATTTCTTGTTCCTGTTCTGGTTTCTTCTCTCTCGTCATTTTTTCCTGTTTCTAGTAAAAATAATTTTTGTAGAGGACGAATCAGACAACCAGTTGCCGTCTTTAATTTCACTACTCGGCAGGCTCCATCTTTTCCAAAATACATTTCTTCAATTTTTTCCAATGGGCCAAGAAACCTTTTCTTTCCTGCACCTTCGACCAAGACTATATCACCAACCTTCTTCTTCATTTCATTTTGCTTCTTTCCTCTTTTGACTTCCTCTTGCGTTTTTCTTCCATCTTGTGCTGTCCACAAACTCCTTCTGAGTGGCTTTGGAATCATATTCTGCATACATATTGAAATCGTTATCTTCACAAGGTAATTCTCTCACGTAAACCTCGATCAGAATTCATCTCTACCAAATCTGTTCTCCAACTGATCAATCGCTTCTGAATAGTTCGATGCCGAAGGTGGGAAACTCTCTCCACGACAGCATTCTAGCTTGACTTCCCTCTTGGGGGGCATCGTTTTCTTCAACTTTTGTGTCTCCTGTCCAATTATCATAATTTTCAGGTTGTAGTCCAGCAGCATGCTCATCAATTGTATCAATGGATGGTTTTTATATCTTCTTTAGGGCCATTTTTGTAATAGTCATCATTGAAGAGAGCTTGTCTTCGTTGCTCATGAGTTTCTGTGTCAAAATCTCCTTCAGAATCTTCATTATCAATCCTGTTATAGGTTGCGTGACCTTTTCTTTCAGGATGGCTTGAAGTAGATACTGAACTTTATCATCTTGCATGATTTTCTGATCTTCCTGAATTTTCTTGATTGTCCCCGAAAGTTGATCCAATTCTTGACATTCCCATCAAATTTTGGCAGTTCTAGTTTTCGGATAATTCAAGTTCGAATTGTTCGATTTTCTACTCACAGATCTATTTTGAGTAATACCATTTCATTTTTCATCTTGATAATTTCTTCTCTGAATATTTCTTGCTCGTCAATTTCTTTCATCAATTCATCTTCATTCAGTGATTCTTCTGACATCAACATTTCTTCTATATTACTGTCAAGTTCAAAATTCTTTTTGCTTTATTATCGATCAAATTTTTTCCAAATTTCAACTGTATTTTCATCCCTGGTCCCACCAGAACTGGAACACACCTCATTTTCAATTTTCTTGATTCCAGCTCTCAGGATTTCCCGTTTTAAAACCGCCAACAACTCAACATATCCTGGCAGGATCGCCAAAATGTAAATTTATAAATCAGGATATCGACTGTTCGGTTCGGGGCCCGTTTATATGGACCAAGAAAGAGCAAATATTTTTAACGTGTTCAACTTTTTAATTAATTGACAACTACTCCTGCCAAAACATTTCATACAACTAGATCAAAAATATATATAAATGTAGTAACTATGAATCGGAAATCTAGATTGTAGTCCCCAACATTACCTGCCAAAGCCAGGGTAACCCAAACTTCATAATGGTCCATCGTTCTTACCTGTGTTGGGAGCATGCGTAGACAAGTTTTCGGCTTTTATAAAATACAAAGTCTGGGGTTCACGGGCTCTTAGACTATAAGAACTTGTTAACTTTCAGAAAAGCAACTTTCGTCATTTTCATTATTGTTTATTATTTTTTAACAGCTCCTCGAAAACAATCATCGATGACTTTGATCTGTTTTGAGTGAAAGAGCTGTCAAACTATTTATTCGATCTATTTCCAGCTTGGATTGTAGCTCAAACGTTTTGAGAACAATAGACGGTTGCCTGGTAGGATTTTCGGTAATTCTCATGACAGCTGCTCCCTTTCATATTCTAGGTTCAGTTTGCCTTATTTTGATATTTTCATGTCATAAAATCCTATGGTCTTCATTCAAAGCAAGTTGAACTTAATGAATTTGAGAAAGCCCTGATCACGTGCTTTCGAGCTCTCGTTCATTAGTGGAGCAATAGCATCTATAGGACTTGATATATTGATACTGATAAATAATGAATAAATGCTAAAATATCAGCACGATCGGAATGATATTATGGAAATTATTGAAAAACTGAATTATCATTATGCGATACTCTTGTAATTTTGCATTAACATTCAGTATATCAATCTTCATTCCCAAAAAAATTTACTACTCGAATCGGATATCTTGTTGAGAAAATATAATATTCTCCTTTTCAATATTCCCAATTGAAGTTTTTTTGGTTGCTTTACACTATGTCCACAAAATTTTGCATGAGGCTAGTTACGAGCAACTTGCATGTGGCCTCAAAAATTTCATTTGGATCAGTTCCGTTTTGTCTGAAATATGAGGAACAATATTGTGAATGGCCATTTCTTATACAACACTTGTACGATTTGGCTAGTTTGACGAACTCAACCGCGGTTTTGGGAACCGAACTCACCCTGAAAATCCCAAGTCTTCAGGCTAATCCTTTCTAAGTTCGTTTTGACGGACGGACAGTCGACCCTCAATTTGACCATGGATTCGTCATCATAGAGTCAAACCTTACCGTTTGAGAACACTTTCGGCTCAAATTCGAAAATTACAGACATTTCGGTAAAACGATAAAGCAGAGAGATGCTCATAGTCAGAACCTTGTTCCACAGTCAACATGCTTTGAATAAAGACCATGGATGTTTTGGAGGAGTCTCCATAATATCAAAAGAAAAAATGCAACGAAAATTGAAGGCAGCAGCTTTCATGTCGATTGCCGAAAATATCATCACAGTCAACCTTCTCCTCTTCTCATGTATTCGACTGCTATTTGTTGTACTCTGTTGAACATTTATGTTATTTTCACGTTAAATTGGCTGCCGTTGCAACTATCCTGCATTCCAGCTTGTGGTATTGTTCCTGGACGGGAAACCCTGATGATGGCCTAAGCCGAAAGCGCTCGGTTCTTACTTAGAATAACTTTGCCACACTGAAGTACTTCTTTTTTCCTTCTTTCTATTCTCTCCTCCTGTTGATATCAAAACAATTTGGGCCGCCAATAATAAGATCAACTCAAAAAGCTAAATGTTTGACCACTAATTCAATCAATAGATCAAAGTCATCGATAATAATTGGTTCCTGAGAACTGTCCGAAAATGACAAATATTATGAAAAATCGACAAAAGTTGGTTTTCTGAAAATTACGAGTCGAAAGTGTTTACCTGGGGCCTATTGAACCAAATACTTTGCAACTTTTCACCTTTGCACTTTTCACTTTTCGAATGAATTAAGTTGCATCAAACGCATTCATAATTGAAAAATACATGTGAATAGTCAAGTGCATAGTGAAAAGTACTCCGCAGAAATTAAATGTTGGGAGAAATGTTGTGCAACATAACTAATTTTCACTCAAGTTTGTCAGATGCAAATTGCGAAGTGAAAAGTTTTTTTGGTGCAATAGGCCCTGGTGTCCGAAACGTTGAATACAAAATGCAAAAATGATGAGGATATTCCGAATTATATTTTAAAATCCGCTTATTATAATTCTTAAACAGTTCATAGCCAAAGAACCTCCAGCAAAAATTCCGCAAAATAAAGTATTATTTCAATACTATCTTCAAAGTATACCTCGTCATGTCTAATCAAGCCGAACTCCCGATCTTGATATTCAAATTAATGATTATGTTTACTCTAAACGCTATTCGTCTATCGAATTGATGTTAATTTCCCCATAGTCATCGTTAAGCTATCAGTTCTACCAACATCGACGTATCTTGGTCCTGTAATGACGCCACATTATGCATATCAATTGACTACGTTGAAGCAACAACCGCAGGCTACTTGAGATCATCTGGCAGATGAAGACCTCAGGAGCTATGAACATTATCGATTTGTTTTTATGTTACCAATTTAGTCGTACGTGGGCTTCAGAAGATGTCCTAGGTGGGTGATTTGATCTTTCTGAGCTTGAAAATGTATGGTATACCAAATTGGAAATTTGTTGACAGTTCATCTTTGAATTATGATAAAAACATGTCAACTAACACCCGCATGTAACAGTAGAATTTGGTTATGGGTGTCAGAATGAATAAATAATTCGTGTGTTTCTGAAAGTATCTTGAAAACTCAAGCAGCTTGAAGAAAATGTCATGACCAGATATCCTTTCTAGACTAATAGGTACATATTCGAAAACAGAAACCCTATATCATTTATTCATTTTTGATAGGATCCAAAAGTGAAAATTGGCCATTTCTTATACAGGGTTGGGATAAGGTATGGCAACAAACACATATCTATTGAACGAGAAGGACATATTAATGATTTTTACCCTAAACCCAGTATGTGAGTATTCGCAATCCCAGATCTATCAACATCTGCAAGATATACAGGAGGTCCCATATAAATTGAAAAAGTTTTGATCGAAAAGGAAATATTTTTTTAGATTTTTACACTAAACCGAGTATGTGCGCATTCGAAATCCCAGCTCTTTCAAAATCTGTAAAAATATGTAGGTGTGTTAAATTAAAGAAGTTGATGGCATTTTCGGTTAAACCGGAAGTATCTCATTAATGAAAATATGCTCATCAGATGCATTGTGGTCCATTACACTCAGCTGCCAATTTCAAAATATCACCCGTTTCGTTTTAAAGATATTAATTGGGTGCCAAATTTATCCCAACCCTGTAATGCTCAAAAACTCACTTGCTTTCTGTATTCGAAATCTATTGTTTTCTTTCTAAAATCCTCTCTTTCGAGTGATTCAATTCTGCTTTACTCGAATTTATCAACAGAAACTGATTAAGGATACGCAATTCGTTATTTTTTTATTTTATTTTTTTGGAATTCGATTAGAACAAAGCTTCAACATTCTGCATCTCAATTGACTACGTTTGAATCAACAACCGCAGGCTACTTGAGATCATCTGGCAGATGAAGACCTCAGGGAGCTATGAACATTATCGATTTGTTTTTATGTTACCAATTCAGTCGTATGTGGGCTTCAGAAGATGTCCTAGGTGGGTGATTTGATCTTTCCAAGCTCGAAAATTATGGTATTCCAAATTGGAAAGTTGTTGACAGTTCATCTTGAATAGTCATAAATAAATGTCTTGAGCAGTGTAACTTTATGAACGCCAAGTTATATCCGCATGTAACAACTAAAAATTTGTATGGATGTTAGGGTTAATTCCATTGGTTGTCTCCTGAATAATCTCAAGAACTCAAGCAGCTAGTGAAAACGGATATACACTGCACACAAAAAATTAGCGCACATTATGGAAATCTCAAATTTATTCTACAACTGAAAGTTTTCTCAATGATAATTATTTTTATCAGAATTATGGAGTTTCTCATACAAGTGTGTCCAGAATGTTGCAGCGATTCGGGGAGACAGGTATGAATGTCCGAAGACCAGGACAGGGTAGAACACGGTTAACAACTGCCATTCAAGAACGTTACTTGAGAGTTCTCTTCGTTGAAACAACGGTTTGCCAACCGCTCGCCTCCTACAAAATCAGCTTGAGCAAACTCATGGGGTGCAAATTAGCACTCAGACATAAGAATCGCCTCAGAGAATATGATTTAGGCTCGTGTCGCGGCAAGAGCCCCGCACTTACCAACCCATCGAAGAGCGCGTTTGGATTTTGCGAGAGAGTATATCCATTGGGAAGAGGCTGATTGGGAAAGAGTTCTCTTCACAGATGAGTCTAGATTCTGCCTCTCCATTGTTCCCTTGTATACAGACGTCCACATGAAAGATATGCTCATGCAATTTCCTGAATACAACTTTTTTTTGGGGAGGATCGATTATGGTATGGGGTGGAATATCATTGACTGTCGCACAGACCTAGTGGTCGTTGATAATGGAGCTATGAATGCTGATAGGTATATAAGGAACATGAAGAGCATGTAGTGCCATTTGCCCCATACATTGGTGAAAATTTCATTTTCATGGACGATAATGCCAGACCCCATCGTGCGCGCATCGTTCAGTAGTACCTTGAAGAGGTAGAAGTCTCTCGAATGGAATGACCAGCAAGAGGTCCAGATCTCATATCCGATTGAGCAGGTTTGGGACAACCTCAATAGAAGGCTGGGAAGTTCAGAAATCATTCAGCTACTCTCGATACTTTAGGAATCCAACTCAAATAAATCTGAGAAGGATTAGATCAGAACATTTTAAGATAATCATTTTGAGTGGATACCAAATTTAAATCCTTATCAGCATTCCAGTATTTTGAAAATTGTTTATTACTCTTCTTTCACATAAGATTCGATGAAATCCTGAATTTTTCTTCCATTTAATGTGTCTTGTTTTTCGTTCAAAACCTTCCCGAGAGTACATAAAAAAAATAAGTTATAAAGTCAATGTAGAGTTAACTTTCATTAATATTGAGATTTTTCAGAATGTGCGTTAATTTTTTTGCGCAGGGTATTCGTATCCAGCTCTCTTTTACACACTCATATAAATTCCAAACCAGAAAGAGTCAATTTCTATTAATGCTGATGCTGAATATACTACCTTGCTTCCTGTCCGAAATCAATTGTTATTTTCTTGAAGAAAGTCTTTTCGGAGCACTTAAAGCGAAAGATGCATAGATAGATATCTGGAAAGAAACTATCAAGAGTGTAACATAGTGATCCACTGACAGTGAAGCTGCTTTTGAAGCACTGAACTTCTATGTCATCTACTCAAGCCAATATGAAAGAGCCGAAGAAAAATCAATGAAGTTGGCAAACACCACTTACTACTTACTGGCCCAGAATTCTTCTGTGGTATAGGCAAATGCACCTATAGAAAGAGTTTTCAGAGAAGGAAGTATCTGAAAGAGTAGCACTCTAGATGATTCCATTCATTACAAAAATTCCTTCCGAACTTTAAAACTACAAAGTTTGAAACTAACTTCACCATTAATTTACTGTAGTGAAGTTTATGATCAATTTGGAAAGTTATGTTAGAATGAGTCATCCATTTTCTGCTCCCCAGTAGCTTTTTTCCTTTTACTCCTCTCGATAAGATTCGAATTCAATTAAACCGAATAGCACACGTAGATGAGATCAGAGGGATGACAGAGGGTGGAAATCTGCCCGGGACATCACAATTAGTTCTTATCCCCTCGTCGAGTCACCCTAAAAGGTCCCCTTATTTGCGTCAAACCGGTCGAAACCTGCTATCCGAAATAGAATTACTGGATAGTTGTTGAAGACTAGCAGTGACCTGAACCCTCTATTTTTATTGTGAAAGAAAACAAGTAACACAAATATCGATTTTGATATCAACATCGGCGACAAGGGGTCGCAAGGTTGCATTTAATGTGATTATGTGTAAACAGTTGCGGAAAAGTTCGTAGTTTTGAAAGAACGTATTGACCAAGACTGTAGAATGATTAAGCCTCGATTCTGGGTAGAATACTAATTGGGCATAAGAGTAAATAACATTGAGTAGTTGAGTTTTTATGTAACTGTTTATATGTTTGATCTATCATCTATTTTTTCATCAATAGAAATAGTTTTTATTTGATCATTTTTTGAACAGTATCTCGGAATCTGGTTATGCTATAAACATAAAATAGTTATTTTTCCTAACAAGTGTGGAAACTGATGTTTTTCCGCACGCGACCCGTACGACGTGAAGCGGAGTTCGGGCAAGCA